>OZ026827.1:1002483-1121440 GCA_964023185.1 Macaria liturata | reverse complement strand
CGCTCTGCACCACAACAACTCAGTTACAACACATTTTTTTTTTTACAAGGAATGGGTTTGCACTTGACCGTAATTCGCCTGATGGTAAGCAATCATATTACGGTCTAGGATGGAACTATGTTACTACTTGGCTGTCCAACCGATGGTTTGTTGAACAGTTTTACTAGTTTTTTTTTTTTATTTAGGGTCTGTAAGCAATATAATAGAACAATTGCATTTTATTTTAAAAAAAATGCGATAAGGTACACTGATTTATTTGTCAGTTGTTAATTCTGGTATAAAATAAATGAAATATAGACGCGCAGTATTAATAAAATTATGTAGTAGCTAAATGGCTGAATGGATCATCATGATTTTTGGTATGTAGGTACTGGGAGTGACCTCTATAGCCTACTTTTAATCCTAAACAATGCAAGCCAAGCTATGAGCATCCACTAGTTAATAATGTATTGTTAACTGCTACAACATAAGTAGGACTGTAGATAATGATAAAATTAAAAAACTTAGTCTATTTTAATGCTTAAATTAACTAGTGAAACATGCACAATAAAAGCAATACAAAAAAGGTTCAAGTATGATGATGAAGTGTTCCTAGATGACAAGTTTACCGCTGATGGTATCATTGATACCTACACAATTTGATTAGTACGATTAATAATACTATTGTATGAATATTTAATTTGACATGTAAATTTCTATAATTTATCAATAAATATCTGTATCTGTATCTGTATCTGTATGTCATTCAATACAAATACCCATAATATAAATAATGTAATTATGAGTTGTATAACAGGCCTAGTTTTAAATGTCATGCTGCCACTTAGAATGTGGCCGAGCCAATTAAATATCTGTTTGGCTCCTTTTTATAGAATGAGTGACAATTTGTATGTAAAGAGGGCACACCCACTTGCATGGCTATTGGCTGGCTCATACAATGTAGCAAGTCAACATGTCTAGCACCACAATCTGAGCTTTGGAATATTGCAGAGAAATAATAGTCAGAAAAAGGATTCAAAATATCATTTCAAGAATCACAACAATGTCCTAATTACTTAAGTACACTTTAAATATGTATGTAAATATATTTAGTACCTATTTTATTTTTTGAGTATTGCGATAAAGCTTTATTTTTAACATGCTTTTTATTAATCAGGATTTAGCTTCAGCTTTTATAAATATTACCAATTTTTTTAATTTTTACTACTCGTTTCTTTATATAATATTATGAATTTTACTAATTCCATTATAGCTATACTATGTTTTTAATTTACAAAATATGGGCAACATTAAAAAAATAATTATTGAACAAACCAAAACGCTGAAGACAAAAACTTAAACAAATTTAAAATATTTATTTATTGTAAAAAAGCAACACAGAAAAATTATAAGGTAGAAATAAATTTAAGGCCACACACTCAAAATAAAAATAGCATCTTTATTACCAAGTAGGTTACCTTAATAACACTGTGGGAGAGTTGTTGGAGGGAGGGCAGACAGGATGGGTGTGCATAGGACTTGCACTGCTGGCAGCTGATGAGGGCCTCTGCAGCCCCCTCCTGGTTCCTGTTCTCTGTGCCCAGGCACTCACTGCACACCGTCACTCCTCCACCACACTGCAGGGAAGTTATTCACTTATTACAGCTGTAAGTAAATCTATGTTATTGTGCTACGAGACTCCTTGTTTCTCAGCCACAATATTTAGCAAATTACAAAGTGGGAGTGTATCTGTTGGTACTGCTAAGCTGACTATCTTCTAGATCTTTTACTTAGACTTTATTTTAAAAATTGTTATATACAAGTATGTATATAATATTATGGCTTTGTGAAACTTTCTCTGTTACAAATTTTGTTGTTTACATGTTTGTTGGTCCAACAAAATAAAATAAATAGTTGTATCACATAAGAGATTAGATACAGGTGTAAGTACTCCTTAGTATACTTATAATAATTTTGTACAGTAAAAATTAGGGATCTCTCCCTATAGAATTACTTAATATTTAAATATATTTTTTTATGAATTGCCTTTGGAAGTAAAGTATTGTTAATTTGATATTTTTGTTTTCAATTACTACTAGTTATAATGTTTGCATTAGTTACAATATTTGCACTACGTAAAAATGAATTCACATGCATTTTTGAAGTGACATTAAAAAAATATTTATAACAGAACTACTTAATTGGATTTGTGTTTATATTATAATTTGCTGCTGTGTGTCTGTGTCCATTGGACAACTTGTATATTAAATAAATAAATAAATGAGAGAGGAAAAAAAAAATAAGATTTCAATATGATTTTTCCAGTTGGAATTAAATTTGTATTTTCTTCTCAGACAAGAATAGGATTTTTATTTATGTCTAAAAAAACTATAGTATACTTTTTATGGTTAAACACAAAAACATAAACACAAAAGAAATTTAAATTTACATACTTAGATAACAATATAAAAATAGGTGCCACAGAAAATACATACATATTTTTCCAACAAGGGAAGAGAATTCAAAAACATGGAAAATGTTTCAAATGGGTAGGCAAAGACGAGAGGCAAACATTTAGAGAAAGAAAGAAAACATAAATTAAAATTTAGTTTTGAAGGATTCTTATTAAAATACCTGTCTGTCCAAAGTGCAAAGTTGCAAGTGATCAAATCAAACAAGTTTCCTGTCCAGTATAATGAGTTGGTTTTGAGTTATCATATTGTATTGTTGAGCAATACTCATTCAAGACACTTTTTACAATTCCACAGAGATTCAAGGTTACTCAACAGGTCACTGCCCCTGTTATTCAATTGGAACATGTTATAATAATTATAGTGGCTTTATAGATGCCAGCTAGCACTTATTATACCTTTGTTTGCTATTATTATTCTACCCATGACTATTGTCATATTGAGCAATCATTTTGAAATTATGTTGAAATCAGCATAGATTACTGAACAACTATATGTTATGTTATTTGGGGTAATTGTAGCATGTTTTAGGTTTTGTGAGCATCAAGCCACAAGTTGTTTTCCTAAATATTCAGTAACAATGCATGATATAGTAATAAATAAAAAAATCTAGCCTGGGCTAGTACCAAGTGTTCTGTATGATATTCATATTGTTTTCTAATCATTGCTAGTGTACAATCATAGGTAGAAAACTGAATAAAGTTTCAATACACCTAAAAGAAAAATTGTATACACCACTTACAGATTGTAAACAATAACAACAGAATAACCATGTGTCTTACCTTTTCAGGTGATTCAGATGAGTTTTTGGATTTAGGTTTAGAAGTAGAGTCTCCAGACTTAGAGACAGGTCTGGCCGTAGCCTTGTACAGTCCAGAGTGGTGGGTCAGCAGCCCCCTAGCTACGGCTCGCTTCGCTGCACTCTTCAACACACTTTTCACTTCCACTTGTGGTCCCACATTCACTTGGTAGGCGGTGTAGAGATGCCTCTCGATGGCCTTGAGCGTGGAACCGTCTCGTTCGCCCAGCTCGCGCACCGCCTTGGCCACGGCCCTAGAGACGTCGGCGTCCGGCGCGAGCGTGAGCTTGCGCGGGTGCGCGCCCCCTGGGTCTTTGTACGAGCTCTGCCCCTTGTTGTACACCTTCAGCACGGCTCCGTCGCGCACGGCGCGCTCCAGCCGCTCTGCCACCACGTCCTCGTGATAGTTGTGGTGCTGCCTGATCGCGTGACAGATCCTCTCCACGCTCGGCCTCTGCTTCTGAGCTCGTATCTTGTGTATCGCATCTAATATCCATCGCTTCCACACTTCTTTTCCAACGTCGTCCGGCTCGCACATCTTCGTTTGTCTCCTATAATTGTTACGTACGGCCACCTGAGTAACGGTACGGTATTGAACTTATGTCAACACCCGTCGCATTTTCGCGCCTCGAGCGAAATTCCATTTTATGTAAATGGAACCTCGCCGTGTGCGACCGGTGAATCGGCCGCGCTGCGAGACGCCGGTTTACACCTTGTCACCTCTCGTCGATGACACATCGAGCCGCGAGAGCGGGTTTTGGCGGAACGAGCATCCGACCGCCGCCATCTTGTGGCGATCAAAATTTTACGTAGCGAACAAAACACGCGACGTAAATAATAAATCACTATTTCCGTAGACACTCAGCTTGAACTATTTTGATTTATCATAGCGCTGCGTCCAATGCGCCAAAATCGACTCCAAATATTTTTACAACTTTAAAATACGGTAGAGTATTTTCCGGTTTGTTTCTTCCTTAAAGCAACTTCATAACACAAATAACACTGGTTTAAACGATGAATGCTTGGATGTTATCTAATAGTAATGTATTTTGCGTACTTAGATCACCTTCTTAACATTCATTTAATAGAAAAAATTGTTGAAAACATTCACAAAACACCAACAAAAGGCTCTTCAAAATGGCTATCAATTACCTTGCCTTATTAAAAAAATATTTATATCCTGTCCACTTTGATTGGATGTATTGCCATTTAATTATAATAACCTTTTTGTTGCATCTTTTGTCTATTCCTATTACGTGTGTTCTCTTTGACACAAATATCATTTTAATCAAACACGTTCATTCATTACTACTTCCGTTCCGGCGTTTGGTAAAATTCGTTTTGTCATTTTGCAGCACTTCGTATTTTTGTTATTTTTCTAAATATGGCATGTATCTGTTGTAGTTGCGCTAAAATATTTAGAATCAAATACATACCTTTAATTACGACTAACTTACATTAAAAATTGAAGTTAAACGACAGTGTTCTCTAGTATTATGATAATTATACCTTTAAATAAATTCACTAATTAATACGGAAAACCACCCGGCACACCATGTTTTCATGTTGGAAATAATTAAAAATTAAATTAGCTTTGTTGTTTCTACACATTATAGGATAGTAATTAAAATGCGGTAAGTTTTAAAATTACATACGTCGGTGATACTGCAAAAAGTGCTATGTCATCATGGGCTGATTTTACAAGAGAGAGTAAAAACTGTTTTACTTATTAAATATTAGCCAAGTGTATATAATTTATTTCCTGGAGTTTTATCGTTAGTAAGATCGTTATAATAATATGCAAATCAATTCTGACAATGGCTTTAATATGATAATAACTAGACATATAACATTTTACAACTAATAATCGAGACCTTTCTTTCTGACATAGAACTTATTGCAGTTAAATATAGGTACTGGATGTTATAAGCGTATAGCAAATTGACACGGAACAACAAAATAATTACCACCATAACTTGCTTCTAAAACTATAGGAACATGAAACAAAAACCCTGTAAACATTTTTTTTATTTTCATAAGGTTCAAAGAGGGTACATTATTAAATCAAATTATTGTTTGCTATACTTAGGTTTTGATAACTTTCAATTCTTATTATTAAGTTTAACTTACTAACCTAAATAATATCTAGTTTCTAAACTTTACGAACATGTTGACATGTCTCTGTATCTGGGCAGCCATGTTCAAGCGAATCATAGAAAAAATGATGGTCTGATGGTATGAGGACTTTCATTTCTTGAAGGTGTCCGAATTTGGTAACATCTATAGCCTGTGGCTTCTGATACAGGGCAGGGCGTTCACTTAAATCTAATGGAGTAGTTGCCAATGGTCTTCTTGGTAAATATTCCCAAGCATGATCGAACACTGTTTTGTATTTTATTTTTCCTTCATTAGCATCATACTGCAGTGCAACAATATCTGTCACATAAGGGTCACCTTTCTTATTTCCCGGTCTTAAGCTTTTGTATTTACCTTGGTCAAAACTTTTAAAGTCTTTGTAGGTTAAATAAAACACTTTATAAGGCTCGGGAACTTGCCTTGCTGATTTAATTATACCTACATAGTCAGCAGGAACAAAAATATCTCTCTTTCGGCCCTGCAACTTCTTTTCTATCACACTGTGTATAGAATCTACTTCCATCTGCGTATGACCGACTTCCAGGTATTTTTGTTCGATGACAACATTATTCGTTACCGCCAGATCAAGTAAAGCATTAGCCAAAGTTAAACATCTATTTTGATAACCGCAACCATCGCTCCATAGTATGATTTTTGTTGGGTTATATTTATCGATATCATTTTTAAGATGTCTTGTTAAACTAGACGCAAACACGTCACTCTCTAACCCACCGTTTCCTTCGTGCCAAATATAACATGCAGCTTCTTTACTTTTCATGTTATGAATGGTGTAATTGTGTACTTTTAATTTGGTCTTGTAGTATGTTGCGGAAGCTTGTATATTTGGACAAAGCAGCACAGCCTGAACATCCATGCTGTAAACTAATGTTTGATTATCACTGCCAACTTTATCATTTTCTTTTTCGTGTCTCGCTTGCTGTTTTTTGGTTTGATGAGCATCATACTCAATTTGGGACAAGTGACCTTGTTTGAAACTTATGCATTTGTTGCATTGATCTTTTCGTGGGCTGAAAATGTCATAGTTTAGTTTCCTAAAAGTCTTTAAAAAATAGCGTCTTGAGCAAAACATTTTGTTTTCCTCTCTGCAAGTTTTAACAAATTCTTTGTAAATATGATTGTAGCTATCCCAAACTGGCTCCAAATACATCTTCCTAGAAGACGCCCTACAGTAATGAGATTCAACTTTGGCAAGTTTATCCAGGAAAGTAATAACAGACATTTCTTTATCACCTGGCAAAATTTCATCTACTTCAGGTGTGTTAGTGTTGGTTATCAACCAGTCTCGTAGCTGTCTTTTTCCGATAGCTAATATTGACAGAAACATTTCTTTGCAGACACAAAATTTGTTTGACCTATTATCCATCTCTAAGTTTAAATAGTATTTCATTGAAATACTTTTCTTTGACTCGTCTTGTGCATTTTTTCTACGATATTTTGGTATATTTCTTAAAACAAGGCTGCGCACTAAACCTTTTCGGGCTTCCCAAGACTGCATTTTCCAAAAGTCATTAAATATAGCTTCTCTTTGAGACTCTGTTATCTCATCACAAGTGAAACACTGTTTAGGTCCACCTTGTTTTTGCTCGAGAAGATGCCCTTTGCAACGTCTTCCTAAAGTTTTTGCTGGCTTGCACGCAGTCTGTACGTACTTCCCCGATTCATCTTTTTGGAACCCTATGTAAGCTTCTCCTTTTAACCTTGCTTGTGAATTTTTTTGTCTTTTCCATAGTGATTGATCACCTTGACCTCGATGGCGACGTTTCTTTGCTCGACCATCACCGTCCTGTACCACACTTAACAATCCCGTCGATGCATCTAATATTACCTCGCTAGACAAATCATCTCCATCTTCACAAAAGGTTATGTCACTTCCTTCTTCACTAGGGGCATAATCGGAATCAGATTTGGAAAAATCTAAGGAACAAACAGATGAATCTGTATGAGTAGGCGATCTCTGGATATCAACATTGCGGAGTTCCCCAGTTTTCTCGTCTAATACAGTTGAAGACTCGTTTTGCTTGAGTGACAATTGCACCATTCGTTTTCCTCTCAAGCAACGATCCATGGCTCTAGAAAATAAAGATACTTACCTAAAAACTTGGTGAGTAACGTAGCAATACATGCTATGTCAATATTAAAAAATAAGATGTATGTATCGCAATAAGTGATATGTCACTGTACAGTTTTCAAAAGAAGCATTAGTTTTGAAATATCTATAAAATTAACTCTAAATATGTTTAGCAGAATATAAATAACCAACCCATTTCTATACAAGAATGACAAAAATCAATACACTATGTGATACGAATATTCAATCGTTAAGGTTATGTTAAAAAGTTGGAAATACGTTGAGATGTTTGTTAGAAATTTCATTATTTCTTGCTGTAGCAACAATGAAAGGTAAATTTAACGATAAATTTGACTTACCTGTAATCACATGAAAGCAGTTTTATTAAATTACTAAATAATTTTCTCTGGAACCGTTACGACTTCAAATGGACGACAAAATGACAAACGACATAGAACGTATTGAAGGTATCAGCCAATCTCACAAGTTGTGACAGTGACATATTGCAACACATTGAACGCAGGCTTGTGATTGGTTTATGACATAGAACGAATTGCAGAAGCGTTCGGATACACGCATTTAATCGTTTTCATAAAAAAAGTAAAAAATGTATTTTTTTGACATGGAACGTATTGCAGTATCACCGACGATATCATGCAATATCTTACACATCATATAGCTATGTATACTGTGTACATAAAAAATACAAGAGTTCATAAAATATTACTGTCTACCCCAAAGATTATGTACCTATTCTGTGCACAAAGGTCTACCCTCATAATGAAGTAGGGACGATGAAATTTGAATGCCGAACATTTTAGTCATTAAAGGCACTCAAAATAATAATATGTACTATGTTAAATAGAAGTATTGTCAGCACAAAATCACATTTTTAATTCATATTATGTACCTATACTTAAATCGTCGACTTAAAACACTATCTGCTAAAATCTAAATATGTAAAGGCCGCCCGTACACTGCCCCAGCCGTCGATACCTACCGCTGCAAACTAAATCCGTATTATCTTCGTAAAAATATTCATCTAAATCATATATCATCGCGGCCATTTGTAGACGACTCGCACCAAGAGTTTTGATTCGACTTCAGCAAACAGCCAAACCATGGAACTCCTTGCACAAGTCTTTCTTCCCCTTGAACTATAATTTTTCGGTCTTCAAGTCGGGAGTAAACCGGTTTCTTCTAGGCAAGCGCGCTAGATCGTAGATTATAACGTTGCTTAACATCAGGCAAGTTGTAGTCAAGCGTGAGCCTACCTCATGTAAAAAAAATCCTTTTGAAGTTGTACAATATTTAGTAGTACATTATTTTGATCTATCTCAACTGCGTTTGCAATGTAAGCGCAAAAAAAAAATTAATTACGATTTCACATCAGAAATCTTGAAATCATCAGTGGTTTTCCAATAAATTAAGCATGCATTATACATAAAAACCTTACTCTTGAATCATGCTATCTATTAAAATAAACTGCATCAAAATCTGTTGCATAGATTTAAAGTTACATATTGACATATTACAGACAGACGCGAGAAGCGACTGCTTTATATTATGTCGTGATTACAGGGCCCGGCGTATGAGATCTCATCCGATCTGCAGAGGAAGTGTGAAGATCTCAGAGAAGAAGCCAAGCTCTGTATGTTTAAATTGCGAGTATGGTTGTGTTGATGATGAGCAAATACTTGAACCAAGTGCCAAGCTCGTCAGATATCCCTCTGAATGGTTGCAACAGGTTTTTGCCAATCGTTTTTGTATTCTTATATATGTGGCCTACAGGTGTATGCCATTGCTTGGGGATGAGGAAATACTTGCCCCGGATTGGGAGATACATGTTGCCAGATTCCAGGTTGCGATTGTGGAAAAGGATAGCTAAATAATCTCACTCTATTATATTCTTGTTAAGGATTGATAAATGTATAACATATAAAATACATTAGTTGCTATTATATTTTATGTGTTAGCCATAAAGTAACTTGTGATCTCTAATTGAACATTTTGATAATTTTACCACATAATGGTTGTGAAATGTGATGTTTAGAATAGCAACTTGAATCTTTTTAACATAGCTGAGCTATGTCTTATATGTGCCATTGTATTTTGTAGGTTGATAGCTTAGTAGTAGGTATAAGATGAAAGTGGAGAAGCAGAATTGTAACTTATCTTTGTCAATGAGAATAAAGACTGTCCAAGACGGGTTTCTGTAAGTTAGCTTTGAATATTTGTATTTGTTTGTGACATTTGTTTCGTAATAAATAAGATAAGGATTTAAGTAAAACTACAAATTTATTGAGATGTTGTTTATTAGTAAGTACAACTTTACACATCATTGTGATTTTTATAAGTATTGTATTTTTATAGAAGTGTTCCTAAAACAGCCAAATTGAAAACTTAGTATAGGTATAAACATAAACACTTGACCACAAAGTAAAAATAAAGATTAAAATAAAGTAAATTGTATTCATAAGTTCATATTATTTGTTTTATTTGCGAGGTCAAGTTAATAGAAATCAAATTGATCAATAACAAAATAACAGGTAGGTACTTACATGGTCAAATAAAAAGTTTAATGCTAAATTAAATCCTTTGTTCCCTTAATCCTCAAAATTATACAACCATAGTCATTCAATTATGTAAGGAAAAATTTAGTCAATGAATATATAAATATTTTTAACAATGCATATAATATACCAAAATGATCAAAGTCGACAAGCACATTGGCAAGTCCAACAATATTAGAACCTGAATCAAATGTTTTACCCTTTTCACTAAGATTCAAAAGTACACAAGAGCAACACAGTGATAGGTGCATATAATAACTTAGTACTTTTGGTAGTTTCCTTCACATTTATATTAAGATAGCTTCTGGCTCCGATGTCATTGTTTTATGTACAAACAAACAGCTGTATCCATATACACAGGTCTGCTCAAAATGGCTATTGTTAACTGACTCAGATCTGTTTAATACTTGGTGAGGGTTAAGTTTCATTCTCTAATGCTAAGGAATCATGGCGTTATAGTCTTTAATACGCTATTTATACACTGGAGTACTATATACGTTTGCAAGCATTCACAGCAGGCATGTCACTAATCAATATTATACAAAAAGAAATTCAAATATCATTCTTATTTTCTGCATTTTGATGTTTTATTTTTATGGTTGGTACAGACATCTCTTTATTACTATTGATAAACAACAGCCTAATATAACAAACAACTACCCTGCAAGACCATGACAGAAAAAAAAGATTTCATCAATTCATTTTTAGCCAATTGATTAGGTTGGTTGGAAAGCAACGAATAATGCAAGGAACTACATTTCATTTTAAAAGTAAATTTATATCGTAGTCAAATATAGATTCACATTTTCTCTGCTCATACAGGCTCCGACGGTACTATTTATTACACATTAGTATTGTGCGAAGTTATATATATTTAACATTACTTATAGCTATGTACATTATTGCCATCCAACAGTCTACAAAATACTAAAACATTTTTTTGTTACATGAAATACGTACCTATAGTACTATGTACACTATTTAAAGATATGTTTATAGAGGTGTTTAATTATATTTTGGTCTAAAAATAAAGCTTACTTGGGTGATCTTTACATTCTCTGCTTAACACTGAAAACACAGCTCGCCTTTATATATTAACTAAATAAATAGACATATATATGCTTTGCGTGTTTACATTTTGAATTTGAATAATGATTATGAAATATTTTATGCCAAGTTGCATGCTAAGCATTCTAATGTACCTAGTAGACTAATATTATTCGATACTCTGCATGATGTCGAGGAATCTCTAATTTATCTCTAGATTAATATATTCCCCAGCATCTGGGCCTTATTTTACAAGTTACAACCATTTCTAATTCTGAGGTGGGGGCGATGAGTCCTGCACGGACATCCCGCTTGGGGCGTTTTGTGCTACAACCATTTACACATTTCAACTAAAAGTGCTAAACACAAGCGGGGGGACTTTTATACTTCTCATGTAGGTACAAATGTAAGTTTGGGAGCAACTTTAGAATATCTTATATAGTGATACAACACAGGCAACACAGCGGTGCACTAGTTACACTATTACTTATTTACTGTTTTTTTTACTCATATGCTTATATCTATTCAATATCAGTATACTACACTTGCATACTTTTTAACCGACGTCGAAAGAGGTTTATGTTGGTTACGTGTGTTTTATATACTTTTAACTGTTTAGTGTCAAGTCAAGTTACAATATACAAACCGACATTCAAACTCAACCATCATCTTTGGAAGCTGGTTAAGTGTCACATAATTAGTTTCTAGCTCTGTTTAGTCATAACCAACCTCCGTCCAGATATCCACTTCCTGCCACATCTTGGGAGGTCGGTTACAGTGTCTCAAATAGATCTAGCTGTCAGTAAAGTCACTGTCCCCCGCAATGGTGCACCCCGACTGCTGTATGACGTGCGTGGCGCAGTAGACCCCGCAGCGCACGCAGCTGGCGTGGGGCCGGCGCTGCACGAGCTGGGCCAGGAAGCCGCCCGCGAAGGCGTCGCCGGCGCCGTTGGTGTCCACTATCTGCTCGCGAGTGAGCGCCGTCACCGGGATCAGGGTTATCTTGCCGTTCTCCACCAGGATGACGGGGTGGCAGCCTGCGAGTTGAAATTTATGTAGTAATAATATCTTATATCATATTCTAAAAAATCTCTAATGTGAGCACAGGTTACAGGCTACGTATACTGCGGGACATTTACGTCTTTACCGGCGCCTCCCATCAGACAAGTTGCCTAAAACCTATATACCGTAAAATTCATTATACATAAAGGAAGGAGGAAGGAGTTCACTGGGATAGATATCAGTACATAGTCAGGTATGTGTTTTTGATGCAGATCAGTTAACATTTTTGTTTTGAAAAATTGTTGTGTATAGACACTCCGCTCCGCGCTATATGTTAATCCTGGGTATGTCCTAATCTACCTCCATACCAAATCGATTGAGCCGTATGAGCGCGAAGAAGTAACAAACATACACACTCACAAACTATCGTCTTTATAATATTAGTGTGAGTGAAGTATTAGGGTAAGATTTTGTGGTTACTTTTTTCTTTCTTATTCAACTAAAACGGGTTTACTCTTGGCCATAGTTTGCCTGATGGTAAGCAAGGCTATGGCCTAGGATGGTTATGTTATGGTATATGTCGTGTTACCTTGTGTGATGACTACGACTCGAGGCGTGGAGGTGAGTTTGGGCATGGCCGCGATGTCGAGCGCGATCTGCTTCAGGTCGGTCGACTCCAGGTTGAACGCCTTCGCGAACGCCTCCGCCTCCTGTAACATAATTATGTATAACCATTATACAAAACAAAAGTTATTTTGTTGATTTATTTATTAGTTGGTTTGTTTGTTGCTCTTTTACGTCTCAAAGATTACGACTTGATATTTTAGTGGGCGATCATACTAGTCCACTAGTCATACACAAAAGAAAAAGTGTGTTTGGTGATCAGTTGATGGCTCTTTTTGCCGCAATCGATTGGCGTATCTTACTTTTATTATCATTTTGCAAGCAACAAAAATTCCCTGATTCATTTTATTTTAAAATATCAGAGTCGTAGAAAGTTTTTTTCTATCCACCACTTAAATCTATCCACAACTTTAAGAACCGGCTTGATGGCTGGTTACAGAAAACCAAAAAATCTCTTGTTAACTTGTAATCATTGCACCAGTGGACTGTATACATTTGAACTTTGTGTGGACTATATAAAATAAATTTGGCACTGTGATATGGGCACATCAGCAATTTGCTGCTCGCCCATTAATCAAATAAATAAATAAATACACAGTTAATTCACCTAAGGCGATAAGGCCGCCCAATGTACATTAAATTAGTTTTTACGTTTGTTTGGTGTGCATTAAAGATATAACTATCTATCTAATTTACCGGTTCAACACTTGAGTCGGCTATTGAGAGATGTGTAGTACTCACGGATTCATTTCCAAACAGCACATCGACATATGGCAGCAGCTTGCCGAGCGGCTCGCTGTAGAAGTGCGACACGAAGGGCGCGCTGAGGTTCATCACGAAGGTGCCGGACTTGGCCACCGCCGCCTGCGCCAGCTGCAGGATGGACTCCGGGGACACCGCCACGAAGAAACCCTGCAATGTGTTCAATCGACTTACTTTATCGATATTGTAAATTTTGAGTTTTTTTCTATTCATGTTTAGGAAAACCAGGGAATTAGATTGTCAGTCTAGAAGAAAATGTACATTTATTAGTTTATTTATAGTAGTATACAAATACAATACAAAATTTATTTATTACCATTTTACAAATATAACCATTATTTTATTAACTTATTTTATGTAGGTAAGTAAATGAATATTAACTCCAGTGAGTGTAAGGTTCCTAAGTGATTACGCGAGCCCTACACTAGGTTCGAGACCTGTATCGGAGGCGCTCTCACACATCAAACTGTCCAATGTAGTGTGTTTCCGTGCGGATTCTTTGATAATAGTTAGTATGAACAAAAAAAAATACATTTCAGAAAGAACATTTGCAAAGATTTAAAAAATAGGTTCCATTTCGGAGTAGACCTCCTGGGCTTGAGTTGACTAACATGGGATTGTGTGTGTGTGTGTGTATTTTAAGTTAGTTTAAGTATATTTTCAGTTATGTAAATTTTACAAATAAAATAATAATAATAAATAAATTGATGGTTAATTATTTTCATGGATTGCTAATAGAGACTCATTTTACAAAATTGAGTTACTAGGAGCCATGACAGAACAACATTTACTGTAACGCTTTAGCGCCTAATTTCACAGACCAATAAATAATCTATTTAAAGATATACTAACGGACGCATAGAAGAACTTGGCAGCCCGTATGCTGCGCTGGCTGTCCTCGGTGGCGAGGTGGTCGGGCGTGAAGCGCTGCGCCGCGGCCAGGTTGGCGCACAGCGAGCGGTGCGTGCCCGTCAGCAGCACCGCGCACGTGCCCGTCGGGGCCGCCGCGCTCACCTGGTAGCGCACCGACACGCCCTCGGCGCTGGGGAACCATGTACACATCAACAATTACAACAATTTATCATAATTGCTGGCGATTTCGACGCGTTATTATACGAGTAAACATTGCTCTTGGATCGGTCTGTCTATAGATACATATATTTTAAAAACTGCATCAAAATTTCTCGCGTAATTTTCAAGATCTAAGCATACACACAGACGCGGGAAGCGACTTTACTTTATATTATGTAGTGTAGGTAAATATATAAAAAAGATAAATTGCCTCTCTTTCACACCACAACAGAGAGTAGAAATGGATTGTCCTGGTTAGATATAGTATAGTCCAACATGACATTCTGTTTATGCACTGTATGGTAAATACAACACACATGCCACATGGGTCTATGCACTGTATGGTAAATACAACACACATGCCACATGGGTCTATGCTACAAGGCTTTGAAACATATGGGCTTTTTTATTCCTAAAAAATATGGACAAAGATAAAAAAGGAAGCTATTTATTATCTGTTATCTCATTTTCTGTATCTTGTCATGACTAGGAATCATATTCAGAGTTACTATTGTAACCACACGAACTGAACAGCGCATACGATTACAAAGATATGATGTAAGACTGTAGGCGAGTAATATGCCTAGCACTTGTGTATGTCACCGAGACATAATCTCTCATCCTGACGCTGATAACATTTGCTCTGCGGCTTCGAGACGCTTATCAGCTCGCGTATTGGGAAACTGCTGATACCATCACATGGAAACAGGTGACAAAGCAAGCTTGTAAGATGACCAAATTCTTAAAATAAAGTAGGCTATCAATTTCATTCAAATGCAGTTGAAGTGGTCAGAATTGGACAAAATTTCAATATGATGATCTACATTATTCGAAACTTCAAACTTTCATTACTTCATTAGTATGTATTTGTCCATGGTTTTCTCAGATACTATGATGAATATCTACTGAATCTCTTGAATCAATTAATGTTTAACAGGGAACAGTGTCAGTTTCATCAAAATCAGTTTAATATTTGTACAGATATTGTCAATGAATATAGTGTAATGGCAAGGCAATGAAGTTGGTTTAATTTTGAATCTTGTTTCATTTTTGCTACAAAAGTGGATGGGTAGCAACATTCAGAATACACCTCATAAGATGTATTCTAGATATGTTTCGTCAGCTAAATCATATGAGTAGGTACGCAAAATAATACGATGACGACGTGTAGGTTGTGTTTCATCATGACTAAGTAGGTATGTATATAATAATAACAGCGTTCCACTTATGTATTCGTTTCGCTTTTATTTTATAAGAAAATCTGATATCATTGTTTGATACCTACTTGCGTAGGTACTTTTATTGTTTGATTTATTATGCTTCTTTTGTTAATAATTTAAGTCATATTTTTTTTTCATATATTTGTAGTAATTTTTGTAATAGATTTATATATTTTAGACCAGTTTCTTATAGTAATATATAAGACCCAATTTGATAATCAGATATCTTGCAAAAACTATTCTTCAGCCATAATTTTAATTTGCTGATCCTATTTCTTGGGTAGAAAATTTCTTTATCATACTAATCCAGCTTAGGAATAATCGGAAATTAGATCAGAAAACACTACTTACAGATAAAGTAAGTCAGGCATAGGCTGATCTGTTCTATTATTGATTATTATTATCCTTTTATGTCGTTTCTATGTATAATAAGTATGTATTTACAAAAGAAAAGTATATAAGTATTATATATCCGTTATCTAGTACCCACGACACAAGCGTTTGCTTAGTGTGGGGCTAGATGGCGCTGTGTGCAATGTCCCGGAATATTTATTTATTTTACGTTATCATAACTTATAGTACTCTTACCGATAGTGTTAGATAAATTCCTATCGTGAAATAGTACGATTTTATTATCATTTTCGCGCGACGCCGATGTTTGCGTTCAGATATCGTACGTATGTTGCTATTATAACTGCTACATGTAAGAATGTGAATATTTTCCTCATTTTTCTGACATAAAGGTTCCAACATGGCAATGTAATTAATTGAGATTAAAACAGTTCAAGCCAATCTATTATGATATGACGGAATGTATACTATAAATAAACAACTAAAAGCATCCAATAGAAGAGAGACCCATTGACCAAATTTAAGTAAATTGCGTCATATTAAAAATATCACTAACTTCATCATGTTGGTCATAATCTTTCATGATTAGAGTGTCTGTTTTCGCGTTCTGATATAAAACATACGTTTAATACCACAATAAACTTACACAGCTTTATCCCGGAGTATGTTGGCATAGTCATCATTCCCGACGCAGCCAAAGTATGTGGAGATCTTTGGTTTTTTCAGGATCCACTGCGCCACGCGGAGGGAGTTCTGTACACTGCCTCCCGCTATGAACTCAGCATTATATCTGGAATATATCACATATTGTGGTATAATTTTAGTTGTCTATGTTTGTTTTTTTTTTTTGCTTGAGAACTAAACTGTTTATTAATACATGCAATACACATATAGTCTAAAAAATCTAACAAAAACCAGAACAAAAAATATCAAAAACAAAACTTGTCAATGCAAATAGACTTTTTTGTTGGTACTGGTATGTGAATGTTCAGTGAATTTTTATACTGAATACATAACCTAACACTGCAAGGGCTGCCTACAATACAATATTTCTTTTTAACAATTAAGTAATTCATTTTAATAAATATACAGCATTCAAAAAAATAATTAAAAACAAAAATACAAACTAATTACACAATTAGGTACATATTTCTGATAAATGAATAATCAATCATACTTATTTAACAGACTACAAACAGTGGAGGATTTACAATAATCATTTAGTGGTATTCTATTTAGTTATTTTCTCTATTTCAACAAAGATAGGGTACAAGTTGCATTCAATCTCTATTTTATTACAACCTCTAATCTGTTATGTTAGTGACAAGGGAATAAACCTCTCTGTTGCATCTTACTCTGACTCTCCTTTTTACCTTTCCCTATAAGAAGTCACACATTATGTCAATAAAATACAATATTGAACTGCAATCATAGGTCATAAGAATACCTTGCTTGGTATTCTGAAATAAGTCTAGTGATGGAGATTACTCTAAAAGTTGGAACACATCTACAAAAAGATGGAACTATTTTGTAGATTACAACATTGCATGGCATCAGGTGAGCTATAAACACTTGTAATAACAAGGGTAGTATATTAATTTATAGGCATAATCCATATAAATAAATTTTACAAAATTAAATTGATGTGTTGTCAAAATGTAAGAACTTTATAAATGTGTAGATAGATTTTTTCCTCTTCAAGCTCAAAAGCAAAACCAATTTGCATGAAATTTGGTATGGAGATATATTAAACATACATTAACACCTACAATTTTTTTGTCCCAAGTTTATAAATATAAGTATGTCTATATGGTTACTAACTTGTCTATATGGTTACTAACTTGTCCATAAGTTCCCTATACAGTGGCATGTGTTTCTCCTCCGCCATGATGGCATCATCTGGTTTCATGTCATATTTCTTGAGGAGGTCCTCATCCACCACCGCCGAGATGTCCAGCAGAGGGTTGCCAATGCCCAGGAGAAGGCCTTCTTCACAGCCACAACTTAAACAAGGTAATCGGTTAATTGTTAATCAAAATGTATTCCAGGTTGTATAAATAAATATAAATGAATTAGGTTAATATAGACTGACAATGTCTGTCTCATATTAAGTCTTAAAATTATTATCTTATTATCAGCCTACATTAGGTCATTACTAGGAGATGGCAAAGGTATTGAAATAAATATTAAAAATAACACACATAATAAGAAATAATATATAAACTTTTCAGTGCAAAATCTTTTCTTTCATATAAAATTAGATTTGATTTACTTCGTAAAATCAACCTCAAGCTGGAAGTGGCGAATTTAATTTATCACAATGAAAGGTTATTTTACTTTTTAGCTTTTAGGCTTTAATTTGCAGATTGTTTATTTCATATTAAAGCTCTTAAACTCTGTATCCCAAGCTATTGATACGTAGATAAAGTTTTATATTAAAGAAAGATAAAGTACCGCCTTAAAAAATCTTCTTTAGTCACCTAATTAATGTTAGGATTAGAAGGAAAATTTTAAATAATTCTTACCTGGTCGACATTATGTAATATTTAAATTTTTAGCTTGAAGTAAGTTAGTTAATTCAAAATTTATACATCCAACTGTAGCAGATAATAAAGCGGGGTTATCTGCTAGCACGCAGTGAGATAATATCGCATGTATTTGCAATAAAAACACTGTAAAACGTGCTCGCTATTTCCCACACGAAACCGAAATGACAAATTCCAAGTTTTTTATTATTATGACTTTGACAATCGAATGATACTTGACAAATATAAAAGTTATTTCCGGTTTGATTGTTTTCTATTGCACACTTTAGTTTTGATTTTTGATTATTCAGCTAAAACATCTTGTAATTGGCCAAGATCATGGAGATTTCGCTTGTCTATGGTCTTTAATATAACCACAGGCTCACAAACCATTTAAATCTTCGTTCATTCATTCATTTCATAACCTACAACCGGTGGAAGATCACGTTTTGCGTTGCGATCCCGGCGAGAATTTTCGAGAAGTTGAAGTTGGGAATCCTCTGCAAAGTTCTGTTTTCGCATAAAAATCATCGCAAAAATGCTGCGCCTACCTCGTGTAGTTCGTCAAACCCTCTCCCTGCAGAAAGCCAACCAGCTTACACGATTTTACGCCAAAGATGTGAGGTTCGGTGCTGATGTAAGAGCCCTCATGCTCCAGGGTGTGGACATCTTGGCCGACGCCGTCGCCGTCACAATGGGACCTAAAGGTAGAAATGTCATTCTCGAGCAGTCCTGGGGCTCACCAAAAATCACCAAAGACGGAGTGACAGTTGCCAAGGGCGTCGAACTCAAAGACAAATTCCAGAACATCGGCGCTAAACTAGTACAAAATGTGGCAAACAACACAAACGAAGAAGCCGGAGACGGCACCACTACTGCCACAGTTCTCGCCCGCGCGATCGCAAAAGAGGGATTTGAGAAAATTTCGAAGGGCGCCAACCCTATCGAAATCCGCCGAGGAGTAATGTTGGCCGTCGACTCAGTGAAAGAGAAGTTGAAGAACATGTCCAAGCCGGTGACGACACCTGAAGAGATCGCGCAGGTCGCGACCATCTCCGCCAACGGAGACACCGCCATCGGCAAGCTCATCGCCGACGCCATGAACAAGGTCGGCCGGGACGGAGTCATCACTGTCAAGGACGGCAAGACTCTGGTCGACGATCTCGAGGTCATTGAAGGTATGAAATTCGACCGAGGATACATTTCACCATATTTCATCAATTCATCGAAGGGAGCCAAAGTAGAGTTCCAGGATGCTCTTGTTCTCTTCTCTGAGAAGAAAATCAGTAATGTTCAGACAATCATTCCTGCCTTGGAACTGGCCAACCAACAGAGAAAACCCCTGCTGATTGTCGCTGAGGATGTTGATGGTGAGGCCCTTTCCACTCTTGTAGTGAACAGGCTCAAAATTGGTCTGCAAGTAGCTGCTGTCAAGGCACCAGGCTTCGGTGACAACCGCAAAGCCACCCTCAGTGACATGGCCATTGCCACTGGTGGTGTTGTATTTGGAGATGATGCTAACCTTATCAAATTAGAAGATGTGCAAGCCTCAGATCTCGGACAGATAGCTGAAGTTATTATCACCAAGGATGACACACTTATGCTCAAGGGCAAGGGTAAAAAGTCTGATATTGACAGAAGGGCAGAACAGATCAGAGACCAAATCCAGGAAACCACCTCTGAGTATGAAAAGGAAAAGCTGCAGGAGCGTCTTGCCAGATTAGCATCTGGTGTTGCTGTGCTGCATGTTGGAGGCTCCAGTGAAGTGGAAGTCAATGAGAAGAAGGATCGTGTCAATGATGCCCTGTGTGCCACCCGCGCTGCTGTTGAAGAAGGTATTGTGCCTGGAGGTGGCTCAGCTCTCCTCAGGTGCATCCCAATGCTGGAACAGCTCAAAACCGCAAACGCCGACCAAGCAACAGGTGTGGAAATCGTGAAGAAGGCCCTCAGAATGCCATGCATGACCATCGCGCGTAACGCTGGCATTGACGGATCAGTTGTTGTTGCCAAAGTAGAAGACTTGGGACCAGAATTTGGATATGATGCACTCAATGATGAATATGTGAACATGATTGAGAAGGGAATCATTGACCCCACGAAGGTGGTGCGGACGGCGCTGACAGACGCGAGTGGTGTTGCCTCCCTGCTCACCACCGCCGAGGCAGTCATTTGCGACCTCCCTCAGGAAGACAAGCCCAACCCCATGGCGGGTATGGGAGGAATGGGTGGCATGGGAGGGATGGGAGGAATGATGTAAGCCACACAAACCAAGCTTCTCAATGCATTTATGGTGTAAATTGAACTGTTACTAGTAGTTACATCACCATTATGGGTATTGATATCCTGTAGTCTGACTGTGTTACAAATATGTGGAGTGAATGAATATTTTCTTTTGTTTGAGTCTGATTGTGTTGAAATGTAGAAAGGCAATTATCCGTCTTGTTAGAAATATATTTAGTTTTAATTTTGCTTGGTTTATTGCAAGCGAGGTGTTATTGTAACAATAAAATATTAAATTTTAATGTTTTTACATGGTATTTTCATTAATAACTATAGCACTATTTAGTTATATCATTGTAATAAGATCTACCTATACAGACATTATCTATACTTGTAGAAGGCGTGCCAGTTACAAAACCGGTTTAGGTTAGAATGTCCTATTTACGAGTACTGTATTACTAAGTTCGTAAGTTCATAAAGGCGCTAATGGAGGTTCCAGCGGTGTTTAAGTAGGTAGCAAAGTTGATGATGATGTTGGACAATGGGCTGTTGCCTTGATTCTCGAAGTCTGCTATGTAGGTAGGTACCTAACCGTGTATTCTTGGGTGTAACTAATTAATCAGATGTTTTATCATATTTATTATAGGTAATAAACAGGCTACATAAAGATAAACGTCTTTAGGTACATACTTCTTTAGAATATTTTTAACTTAAAAAAGGATTTCAATTATAGAATTCTAGAAAACTCGCGTAGCTCAGTGTTGCGTAACAATACACGAGGTTGCTACATCAGTGTTGCCGACTGACGTTATTTGCAGTCGAGAGTCGTAAACGCCTTACTTTACTGATAAATCTCCCATTTGGTTATCAGCAAACTTTATCAAAGTTCATTGTCCAACATCGCGCGGCCGTGTCTATTGTTAAATTGGGTTTCCACGTCGCCGTCCGCCGCCAGTAGAGGGCACTTTGACGACTTTAATTAAAACATACCAAGCTAATTAACATTTTTATTATAATGTACGTCTATACAAAAAATCTGGTGGATTAAGTAATTTCATAAAGCTAATAAAATGTACAATATCAACAGTAAATAACTACAAAAATATTTGATCTTCATCTGAGTCTCCAGCACCATACACGAAATGTCTTTTCAAGACGTTTCTATCGTCTGGGATTGCACTCTCGTTGGACGCAATATTGGTATTCTTGCACGGAGTGACGGGGTATCTGACGGGGCCGAGCCACTTTCTGCTAAAGCCAAAGTTCCTGGGTAGAGCGACGTTTTTAGATGAGCTGCTCTTACCAGATTTGTCAATACTGTTGAAGGACGACTGGATCGATTTTAGGGATGATTTTTTTAGCAGAACTTCTGCGTTATCATCCAAGTAGTCCTCTGGAAGTTCCAAATCTGTAGGAATGCTCAAGCTCAGTGGGCGTCGCTTTGGCATTCCATTATTGATTTGACATCGCCACGTATTAAATTTATGGGCATTTCGTTTTGCAGATGTATTTTCTTGGGATGAAAAAGTGCTAAATGTGTCATACTCTTCATAGACACTTTTTTCTGATACACTTTTCTGCAAATTACTTTTGTTTGGGGTGGTCTGTCTGCTGGACTTGTCTTTCATCCTGTTGATGACTTTTTCTTTCGTTAGTTTGATAAGCGCATAGATTGTTTTGAGAGCCTCTTCGTTCAGCAACTCGTCGTCTGTAAACTCTCCATCCAATGCACTCGCGATGCTGGAGGTGAGAGCGTGGCGTGCGTCCTGCGAGCTGTGTGCGTCAGCCTGATACTCCATGCTGCTCGGCTTGTTAGCGTTCTGCAGAACTATCAGTTCTACTTTCTGAGGAGCAGTCTGTAACATCGTCAGAGCTTTGTCATACTTTACGTTCAATAAGGTCTTGCCGTTTACAGATATAATTTGGTCACCCGGGAGGAGTTTGTTGCACAGGTCGGCTGGACTTCTGGGAGTTATAGATTTTATATAAACATTACCATCAGACCCTTCAGCTACTTGTAGACCCAATGCGTTCATTGCATCTCTGTATATTACAGTGGTAACAAATATTCTTTCGCCTTGGACACACTCCATGTTGTCTAATTTCTCAAACAATGATGTGTTCAAGCAGGAGTCATTACTTGTTGCGTTATAGTTGAATGCGTCGGGATACACTTTCGGCGACTCTAAAACATAGGCGGTAGGCGCGACGTATTGTCGTTCAGGTAAAAGTTTCATACTGTTTACACTGCAATGCTGCCTTTGCTCAGAGCTTAAATCATCCGAGTCACTTTGTGTAGTAGCTATATCGCCATTTGCTCTGAGACCGTCATTAGAGCTGTTCAGATGTCCTGGAGATCTAGTATATTTGTATAGAGGAGATCTCATACCATTGAAGACTCTGGTACCCATTTTTACACCTTGTCTTCTTGGGAGACTGCTTTCTGATGATGAGATTCCATCTATTGATGATGCATTTGTGTGGTTCAAATTAGATTGGTTTAAAGAAACTTCATCATTCTGTGGTAACAAAATTTGCCTCAGTAATTCTTCAGTATTAGGTTTCTCGTTTTCTTTGTTTTGAACTTTTTTCTCTCCAAAAATATCAACCCTGAATCTTCGCCTGACCGGTCTTCTCGATCGCATTTGATTCCTCACAGCTAAATTGTAACTGTCTTGATAGTTGCTACATTCAGATTTCTTGGGACTCTCATCTGTATTCAAGGGGCAGTTGAGTTCATCTGATAAATAATTGATGAAGTCTGACTTAGCATAGAGCTTTAAATACAGTCTGTGGTGTAGAGATGCAAGCCAGAAGGTGAAATAGCTCTTATTATCTGTCATCTTGAGTTTATATTTGACTCCTATCTTTGAGAGTCCAGAATAGGAGTTAGGCATGATGTATAAACTTTTCTTGTTGTAATAGAATGTGTGTATGTGGTGCCACGGTAGACTTTGAAGTACAATCCTATTTGGACACACATTGGGATCATCGGTTGTGTGATTATTTCTTGAGTATAGCGTGACTCCTCTAGGCCCAATGGAGAGCCAGACATCTCGACAAAAACCGTCTCGGGTCGCCCAGACAGCTGAGTAGAAGTGGGCACCATAGTCTCGGAATGTTTGCGCCAAAGTAATGTAATTTACTATAGCTTTATTTCTATCTAATCCATGTCTGGATTCGTGCGCTCTTTTCATGCGTAATTTAACATCAGCCATATTATCAGTTATAACACTCTCTGGTAAATAATGTTCCAGCAGAAAATAATCTGCAGTACCATGCTCTCTATATGAAAACTCTCCAAACTCAATATGTAGAGCATATCCCGCCAATAAAATGAGGTTCTGTATTGTAGAAGTCAATAGACCTTCTACAGTTGCTCTCCTCAGTTGTAAATATACCCTGTGCCTCCACTCTCCATCCTGAATATTTGTAGAAATATTTTTGGGTAGAAAGAATTTTATTCTCAGAAAAAGTATAACAGAAATATTTTCATCAATAACTTTCTTTTTACCACTGTTTTTGTGCCAACTTTCAGGTGCAACTTTTTTTATTTTATAATCATCCGGCAGAAATACAAAGTCACCTCCAATCAAAATAGCTATTCCGAGCATAAAATTGTGTTCATACTTCTCACTGTGAACAAGTGCTTCAAATAGCTGCCCAGCTGTGATGATGTTTGGGTCACAGGTTACTTCAAATTTTTGCCCATTCAACAGAACCACTGTAACAATTCTTTTATCAGCATTTGCAGATAAGGTTAAGTCCAATTGTTTGGTGGGCTGTGAAGCTCGAACTATGAACTCGGGACCAACACACCCTTCTTTGCCTCTAGATCCAGCCGCTTTGTATAATCTTGAAGCAGCTCTCTGCACTGGTTTCCCTCTTCTGAAGTTGGTATTCAAATGACCAGGTTGGCTTTTTGCTCGCTCATTCAATGTTATGGCATTCATAGAAACAGCATTATTCTGTAATTCAGGGTCTTCTATCTGTGTACTGCAGGCTATGTCAAGTGTTGAATGTGCATTGCTGAGACCACCTCTTCTAGTTGTGTCAAATAAGTTGAATACAGCCTTCCTGTGGTGCCTGGGTAGCCTGCAACTAGGAAACGGATCTTTTTCATCTGGAGACTTGAGTAAGCTGATACAACTCCTGGGCCGAGTGCTGACTTTCAAGTCAGTGTTTGTGCCAGTTTCTTGTGTCCTGGTTTCTCTTTGTGGACCATGGTCGAGATCATCAGCGAGGTAGTCCATGATGGGACTAATTCCTATAGAGGCGGCTGAGCATGTGCTGCGTCCAGAATCTTCGTCAAAATTTCGAGGCATTGTACTGAAATCAATGAAATAACAAAATGTTAGTCATAATACAGTAAAAGGCAATCTTAACACTATACTCTGAAATAAACAGTTAAATAATGAATTATTGAGGTAGTCGGCACAAAATTCAAAACTTTATTGAGCTGTGTTTCACACCTTATAACTACAATAGGTACCTACTATCTAGTCTCACAAGCCCAATGCATGAATCATGATAACGTGCTTGTTTTATGCATGATCTGCCCATTTATGGATATTAGCTTTTGAAATAATTGGCTGGCTGGTACACTACTAATAGATCACGCGATAGAGAAAGTAAAATGCCAGTTCAACCGGGCTTGGGTAAAAGACCTTGTATTTATTTACTAATTTAATTTAAAGACATGCTGATATATGACTTATTCAATATATAGGTAGTAAAATTATTGTAGTTGT
This sequence comes from Macaria liturata, assembly GCA_964023185.1. Taxonomy (NCBI): domain Eukaryota; kingdom Metazoa; phylum Arthropoda; class Insecta; order Lepidoptera; family Geometridae; genus Macaria; species Macaria liturata. The sequence continues at coordinate 1,095,820 of OZ026827.1, read as the reverse complement.
ACCAAGTTTTGATGTTAAGTGAGATCAACACAACATCAACATTTCGAATTATTCTCGTTACATTAGTTAGAAAATTAATAACTTACGGAGCTGACAGTAACTACGCCAGCTATAAGACAGAGTCGCGTAGTAATTTGTTTTGGCAATTGTTAATAATCAGCAACATTATGATAGGCCTGGATGATAAATATTTTATAACGAAAACAGAAACCAAACAATCACTACACTTGTTCCACCATCCAAAAAAGTTTCCCACGCACAGACGCACACATCGATACACATTCATACATACACACCTGCAAACAATTTGAATAAACAATGAATGACGTAATTTCCGCCTTGATTTTTTTTTATATAGCTACACTGAAATTTTGTCCATTCTGAAACCATAGATAAGTTAGAATCACACAGTGTTTGATTAAAGACCAAACGAAATACTGGCAAATACACCTAAGTGTATGTCATATCATATTTAGAACAAAAAAGTCAAATGTCATACATCGATTCATGATGAAAGTGTTGTGTTGATTAGCGGGTGCTATTTTCTTAAATAACTAAATTATAGGGAATAGTTATGATTACATAGATGGATAAGACGTGATAACAATGGCTACATTAATTCAATCTTACGAGCAGCAGTACTCGGTACTCACAGCTGATATAACATCTAAAATAGGACGACTGCAGGCTGGCAATGAAGGTGATCAATTTTTGAGTTCTTAATTAAACCCTTTAGTTTTCCATCGTCTAACAGAAGAAACGATGACTATAACTATGTTATAAGCAGGGTTGGGCAGTATTTGAATTACTTGTAATTAAAATACGTAATTGAAATACAAATACGTATTTAGTATTTGTATTTCAATTACTTCCTTACAATGTAATTTGTAATTCGTATTTCAAATACCTGACGCCGAGGTATTTTGTAATTAGTATTTCAAATACCTGCGGCTTCAAAATACATTTTAACATTAAAATACATTTTTTTTTATAGCATGAGTGCGAGGCGAGAGTGTACGTGTAGTGATGGTAAAGCAGCTATTAGAGTTGGCAAAACTGCACCTGTTTACCAACAAAACAAAACGCAAAAAAATTACGTCAAATTGTCAATGTCAAGTCAAGATAAGATGTCAAATCAAATAACGGTTTGTTTTTAGCGGTTTTTAGCTAGGATTTTGTTTGGTCCTAGGTTTTTAGTTTTTTTCACGGATTAAAGATTTTAAAAGAGAGCTTAGAAAAAAGATTTGATAAGTTTTTTAAACTGTCACCTGAAGTAAATGGAGCCATATTGGCGTCGTGCTACCACCCCAGTTATAAAAGGCGTTGGTTGCCAGAAAGCATCACAACAGACGAGAGGCAAAGAATTCAAAATCTGGCCATTCATGCCTTAGAGACAAGTTACAAAAAACATGAAATAATTCCTGGAAGCAACAGAAGTAGCACCACTAGTAAAGAAGATGACGATTTTATTGTTTTTGAAAACCGAGACAGTGATCAACCACAGACATCCAAAATGGAGTTAGAGTTGGTTAGCTTCCTAAATGATAGAATATAAAAAATGTGTTCATACAATTTAACACAAGTTTGTGCTCATCAGGACCTGTAGAAAGATTGTTTTCTTTAGCAGGTTTTATTCACTCTCCAACAAGAGGCTGTTTGTCTGACAGCACATTTAAAAATCTCGTTTTCATGAAAGGAAACTCTGGTTTTACTGATTAATTAATCTAAATTAGATTAATTAATCAGTAAAAAAAAAACAGAGTTTCCTTTCATGAAAACGAGATAGTAACAACCTATTTAATTTAGTCGGATCATATTTTAATGACGCAAAGCGCTATCGTTTGAGCTTCTTGGTACCGGGCCCGGTAACTAACTCAAACGATAGCGCCCCGCGTCGTTAAAATATGATCCGACTAAACTAAATAGGTTGTCACCTTCATATAACCCGTCTATATTTCATGTCGATTGAATTTGGTCAATTTATTGGTCTCGCATTATAGAGTGTTAACTTGGTAGGGGATGTTTGTTTACATAATTTATAGCTTCTCGTGACGGGTACTATAGTGTTCCTCTACTTTTCACCCCGTGCTAGATTACTATCTAGACCAGCACAGGCTGAAAAGTATTTTGTATTTTGTAATTTGTATTTCAATTAAAAATAGCTAAAATACTGTATTTTGTATTTTATATTTCAAATACCTTACTTAAAAGTATTTTGTATTTTGTATTTTAATTACCTGTGATAAAGTATTTTGTAATTTGTATTTCAATTAAAGCAAAGCATGTATTTTGCCCAGCCCTGGTTATAAGTCAAGCTCAGCCTTACGTTATCTTGTTATTAAATATGTACTTTGTTAATTATTTATCAGATAAATTACCCCAAATGTTTAAAATTATATTTATAATTAAATTACACCTGTTTTCATACTACTATCAAGTTGTGTGTTCTACTTGCATAATTATCGGATATTACTTGCATAAAATTGAAATTCTAGTTACTAAAAATGTGGATGATGTGTGACCCGAAGTGAATCTTGGTATCCAATACAGATTTATTCAAAACAATTTTAGCAATAAAAGTACATAATAAGTAATCAATTAGTAAACTTATTTTAATACCAAGGCTAGCATTTAGCAGTAAAATAAACTTTAATAAAATGTACATAAATATTTAGATTTAAGCTGTAAATTTTTCCTATTCACAGAAAACCGAGATGATCTAATAAAAGACATTTATGCCAACTTTGAAGAGGCAAATGATTTGGTAAGTTCACTATATATTTTACCTATTCTCAAAAAAAAACTGTCCCTAAACCAATATGTTCATATGTATTAGATTTTCCAAAAATAACTTATTGTCCTGGTAGTGCTCATTTAAATATTACTCCATTCTGGCCTGGTTGCTTAGTTGGTAGTGGCTCTGCCTTCTAATCTAGGGGTTGCGGGTTCGATTCCCGTGTGACACAAGTATTTATGCATTTTAAAATTTATAATTACTTGTGTTGAGTTTGGTCGTTTGTATGTATAATAAGTATGTATTTCCATAGAAAAGTATTATATCCATTGTCTAGTACCCACGACACAAGTGTCTGCTTAGTGTGGGGCTAGATGGTGCTGTGTGCAATGTCCCAGAATATTTATTTATTTATCCGTTCAAATACAATATCAATGAATATATATGTATTATATAGAAGTCTAAATACAGTCAATTAATTAAGTTACTTATTGAGTGTTTTCATGTTTACTTGTTTGTGTGTGTGTATTTAGTATGTATAATGACACCCATTGTCAGGATAAGAATCAACTGTTTGCAAGCTGTCATTGTTCTAAGATAAACATTAATTACTCAGGTGACAGAAACAGTAAATTAAACTAGTTTCAATGTATAATAAAGATTGTATTAACAACTTCGCAAAAGCCATAACACAAGTATTAATTTACATATTTGAATATTATTAAATTCAACATGCTGCTGCTGTAATTTCTGAATATGGATAATACAATCCTTATTTCCTCATAATTATAATCTGGGGTTTTTCAAATCCAAAATTTCTATAGTTTAGAATACAGTAACTATTTGTAAACAATCAGCTGTAGTTAAAAATGAGACTATTAAGTGATGAAAAACCATTGAATAGCTTTTACACTAAAAACTATTTAATTGTTTTTGTCCATTGAATAGCTTTTACACTAAAAACTATTCAGTGGTTTTTGATGACAGATTTTCTTAATGTGTTTGTCCACTGCAGTAGGTCTACAGAGATCCTGAAGTGCATCACAGTCTCTCTAATGTTAATGTTAAGTTCGTATGAGAGAAGCCCAGTTTGCTCGTAGTGTTTGAACAACCCTAAGGGTGTCTGACATGATTTATTCTGATTTAACAACTGACATACCATAACAAACAGCCAGGACCTGCAATTTAATGTATCTTAGCCATGTAGCCATGTGCTTCATGTAGTTAACAAATTTGTTATTGTGTGCATACTCTGGCTTTACATACAGTGTTTGTACCCCATAGCTGGAGCAGTTGGAGCTGGAGTCTCGCGGCGCGGGCGCGGGCGCTCGGGTGCCGGCCTACCGTGCCGAGCTGCAGCGCGTGCGGGAGGAATTCCGGGGGGTGCTGCATGCTGCCAGTAATGGATGTGAGTGACTATTAATAAATATCCGTAATAAAATATAGAATACATATAAATTCAAATTCAAAATAGCTTTAATGTGTACAAAATAATATAAACATACATAACAAAAGGACATAAACTATGGATATATACAAGTAGGTATCTCTTTGTCATTGTACAGTATTAATTTTATTTGTATATTATGTTTATTTGTAATAACTTAGCCTACTTACAGAAAACTATGCTTACCTAGGTATTATTACAGAAGTTCACATACATAGTTAACCACATTCACACAACTTTAACTGTTTGGTCACGAAAACATTGACAGTTACCCCCATACTAAATTTAAATTCAATTACCAAGCAATCTTTTGTATAATGCAAAAAAACGAGATAAATTAGGCTTTACTTTTCATTCACACATTTCTTTAAACACAATCAAATTTTACTTTCTAAACGATCTGTATGTCTTGTGAGCAATGTTTGTTTTATTATACTGCAAATAGAAAAGAAAATTTTGTGTCATTTTTAAGAAATAATTTTGCATTTCAAGAAGGAATTTAAAGAAATTTCGTGATGTAGTATGATGTAGTTATTTAATGGTATAAAATCAGAGCTTCCAGCTTATGATTAAATCTACACTCCTCCAATTCCAGACACAATGGAGACAGACGAAGCGTACGACGACTGGGGTGCGAACGAGCAACAACGCCAGCTGTTAGAGAACGCCGAGCGATCAGAGCGCACCAACAAGCACCTGCGGGAGGGGTACCGGCTCGTGCTGGAGACGGAGCAGGTCGGGGCTGCCGCGCTGCAGGACCTCAGCGCGCAGCGCGAGACACTGCAGCGCGCACGGAGCAGGGTCAGTACTCAGTGTCTTGTAGATCAGTTGCAATTAGGAGTCAGTTCTGTTGCAGTATATATGCTTCATCATCTAGCATTGTTTTTTAATGTCTATGTTAGTCGTTTTTGCGTAAATGTATTGTTTCATCGCTAGAACAGGTTCCTGACATAATGGCAATACATTTGCACGAGGACATGAGTCAATCAAAGTAGAAATATTTGTGAGTGTTGGTATGTTGATAGCGTAGGGAGGGACCTAAAAGTGACATGAGCTTCTTTTTATCTTGGCACGTTCCAAGCATACACTCGTTATGAATATGAAATAAAATATTGTGTGCTGAAGATTTGTGCATCACAAGTCCATATTGGCACTTAATAAATAACACAAGGTACCTAACGCAATAAATGTACGTACTCATAAGTTTCATAAACGATTTATTTATTTATTCAATGAGGTTCTATAGCCCCTTTCCCCCGTCCAGCTGCGCGACACAGACAGCTACCTGGCGCGCTCCACGCGCGTGCTGAAGTCGATGGTGTCTCGCGCGATGCAACAACGCGCCCTCCTCTCCGCCGCGCTGCTCGCCGTCACCGTGCTCGCCTGCGTCGGCGTCTATCTGTACGTCACTTAGCAACACTAATATATACCTGGAATGTGCATAAGAGCTAAAGTGGTTTGTACGTGTTGTTTATTTATTTTGGCTATAGGTAGACAGCAATATGCAATGTCTATAACACACTTTGTCAAAATTGATTTTAGAAAATTCATGTAACATCCGTAATAATAATTACTTATCACACCACTAATCATATGATTAAGTTTTTTTTTTATTGGTGGGCTTACACATGACCATTATTCGTTCGTTATAATATCATACCATTGTAATATTAAAACTTTCGTGAGACATTTTATCAATATATTAACTAATTTACACGTGAGTGAAAACCGTTTAGTTAATATATCATACCATTGTTCGTGGATCACCCAAAAGTGGTTGAAGTTGATTTTTATTGTTCTAAAACCAATCTTGTATAGTTACATATAGTATAGGTATTATTATCTTAAGCTTTATTTACCAGTAACTGTACACTGGTGATATTATAATATAGCTTACTAAGAATAGTTAGAATAGATACTTCACCACATCACTATTGTTACTACTGATCTCTGTTTTTTATATAAGTTTGGTACTAATAAAGTTATTTCAGTACTATCACTATCTTGCACTTAAGTTTAAGCAATAAATATAGTAATTATTATCAAGCGAGCTCATGCTTTGTAATTAAAAGAATTTAATACAAACTGTGCACTTTTTAATACTATCACATACCCTTGAGATAATTTTGTGTATTTTGTGAGTTAGATGTTTGTTTTATGCATTCCAAGATCATTGTAGATAATGTCAAATGTTTTATTTTAGTGGCTTTAGCACACATATGAAAGAAAAAGTCTTCACCGTGCGATTCACATATAGAATCACACTGCTTAAATAAGTAAATCGCAATATTTCTCTTGTATGTGTGCTAACCACAATGTATGAGACTGTTATGTAAAATATAGATATTTATAAGTTTAGTTAGGTAGAAATGTTGTGTCTAATGAATGTGTATAGTATTTAATTTAGCTTCTTAGAGTGACTATGAAATTAAATTAAATTGTGTTTATTTATTAAAATATGCTTAATTTGATGGGTTTTTTACTTTAACATTAATCAAATTCAATGGATATGTAACCAAAACAGTTTTCACTCACGTGTAATTCGCGTATGTTGTTTATGCGTTTCGGGTGTAATGACACCCATTGTCAGAACGTCTGAGTCATTACACCCAAAACGCGTAAACAACATACGCGAATTACACGTGAGTGAAAACCGTTTTGGTTACAAATTGATAAAATTTCTCACAAAAGTTTTAATAGTCAAATTAATCAAATTGATTGGGTCTTATATTTGGACTCTGGGTAAATTAATTAAAATTCTGGCAATGGTAAATCAAAGGAATATATTAAATCGATCCATCTATTTTACAATACACACAATAATAGTTACAATTCTTACATATTCAAAACAATATTTCATTATGTTAATAGGTATTGAAAACGTGAATTTACGTTATGAGTCAGTCCTTACAATACTTATACATTTCTAAATAACGATATAAATATAATACAAGCAGAGCAGCCCTATATTAAAAATCAATCTTCGAAGTATTGTTTAAAAACAACTGCATATAGCAGTTTCAATGTAGTGGTATCTGTTAGTTGTCTCACAATGGTTTTCTTCTTAGAGCTTATTTTATGTACTCATTCAGATCAAAGACTAAAATATGCAAAGAAAAAAAATAATACCTACTACACCTTACACACATAGTTTATTTTTGTGGTAGCGGACAAAATGTTAGCACGCGAGTATCTTAAATAAAATAAATCTATACTTATTGCACAAACGAACATACTCTGGACGAAATTAAACAATATTTATCATTAATTGTAACACATTTATTTATGTAGCTATGTATTAATAAATTATTTGAAACTATCTCAAAAATAACTTTAGTGTATACGGTCGACTTTTTTGTTACGAGAGTATTTCTCAAAATTTATGTACATCTTGGAAAAAAAAAGTGAGCCTCGAAATAGTTAATAGATCTACACGTTTTTAATTAATTATACAAAAAACTAACTACATATTTTTGTAGAATAAATATTAGTCTTTAAAATAACCATTTCAATCGTTTTTTTTTTAAATAACAGTTTTAACCTTTCATACAAAAATCAAACTGCCACCCTACCCCTCTCATGGGTTTACACGTAAATATTATGTATTTTTGTATATTACAGGTCTACATTAATTGTAGTCTCTATATCAAAGTGATTTTCTATGTGTTTTCATAATGAATAAATATTTTAGAGCAACATTTCAAAGTGAGTCGGATTCATTTACGTTTTAGTTACTACCCTTTAGTTACGTTTTATTTCTACTTCCACAATATTTTTAAACGCATCCGCCAATTTATTATATGGGCAACATTAGCCTCTTTCTGGTTGGTTGTTGGTTTGACGTCTCCGCCATGACATTTGTTGTCAAATCAGTAAAAACGAGTGGTAGCCAGGGAGACTACTTTTTCGAGACAGGAAATATTATAGGCTTTTTTTATTAAACGGTAGTCTTAATTTTTTTGTTTTTTTTTGTAATACGTGTGATACGAACATTTGCTAAGCTTATATATTTGCAGTATCGACTTTAATCAAACCGATGACTTTTTATATCCCTGTTTTGTCTAATAATAATAAAAAATTCGTAACGTCTTTTATGAATTTCGTATAAGGCTGAATGCATATTATTATATTTTTGCTTTTATGCACTCTACATTTTTATTAAGTTTAAATGTTTTACGCCTGTGTGGGTGGGTAGGTGTGTTATAATCTAAAACTCTCTTGTTAAAAATTATATCAATACAATTTGATATTTAAAACAATTAAACCCCTTACAATAGGTGTAACAAAATAGATTTGGGCCGTAAGCTTATTTATGTACTATAAATATATAAAAGGATAAATAATAGGTTTTTTAGGTACATAATTCAACAATTGATACAATAAAAATTGTATTTGGAAAAAATATAGCTGTACGTAAAAGTTACAAACAGATTAAAATGTAAGAAAAAACGGCAATTTCATAGGTAAAGACCAAAAAACACTAAGACTTATTAAATTAAATAAATTATGTTTTGCCATTATATAACAAGCCTTATTTTACTACTAGCTGTGCCAGCGACTCCGTGCGCGTGGAATAGTTATTATCATATATATTTGATATCTTGAACCGTTTTCGCAGCGCACGCAACGGAGGCCCTCAAAGATGAATAATTTTCCCCGTTTTTTCCACATTTTCCATTGTTTCTTCGCTCCTAGTAGTTGCAGCGTGATGTTATATAGCCTAAAGCCTTCCTCGATAAACGGTATATTCAACACAAAAATAATTTTTCAATTCACACAAGTAGTTCCTGAGATGAGCGCGTTCAAACAAACAAACTCTTCAGCTTATAATATTAGTATAGATTAAGTAACATCCAAGAACTATTTCGTAACAATATTTCGTTACTACGATTTCGTTGCGTACATTTATTTTGAGAAATACTCACGAGTTTTTGAATATTGCACTCAATTAAAATAATTATCCATCATGAAATTATCACTTTAGCTCTCTAGTCAAAATCATATTCGCTTTATCTTCGTAAAAGTGCGAAGGGACAGAACGATAGTTGATAAAGAAATATTGCTATTACTTCATTCTATATACAATACCAAATATTCCAGTTTCGTTGGGAGCTAAACGCAAAACCTACCGCAAAATATTTAACTAAAAACATATGGATATATTTAATTCAATCTTTTTTTATGACTGATTAACCATTTATCTAAATAATTTCAACGCAGTTACGTACGTACGTTGTACACACAGTTTATTCAGAGGACTTTCCTTAGAGGACTTTTATCCATAATTTAATTTCAACATAGGTACGTACGTTACACAGTGGACACACAGTTTCTTCAGAGGACTTGTAACTGATTGACTGTATAAGTATATGTATACGCCTACTCCCTGCGCGGGTAGTATCACGTGTGGTGCGCGGGCGCGGGGGCAGCGCCCGGCGCGTCCTCCTCCAGCACCTGCCCCAGCGACAGCAGCCGCAACTTGTACTCGTTCAACTTCACGTCCTTGAACAAATCATATTTACATTTCGGTCAATGTGCTGATGTTTGTGCTTCTTTTACTTCAAATTAAATATTTAATGTATGTTAAATACAGACCTCAAACAAACAATATAGTAGTAGTAACATTATAAGCGGCACTATCGGCGCGAGTCAGTCGACCGTAGCCGAAAGGTTTAGGCGTTCTGGCGTGTAATCAGGATAACGCAGGATTATTTTCGCTCATTTTCAATTATGTAACATCATTTCCTATTGCATAACATCTGTCGCAGGTCAAACCTGGATGAGGCTGGCTAAAGATCGAAGCCAATGGCATATTACGAGAGAGGCAGCCAGATTCAGCAGTGGGACGACACCGGCTGTAGATGGCGATGATGATTCTCCAATGTATGCTGTAGTCAAACGTAAGCCTATTCTGTGTAAATAAAAGTTAAGAGTAATATAGTACCTGGTCAGCGAGCAGCACGAGCAGGTCGTCCTGGTCCTTGTTGAGTTTGTGGAGCTCCTCAGCGGCCTGCGCGCGCGCCGCCTCGCACGCCCGCAGCGCCGCGCCCGCGCGGGACGCCTCCGCAGACAGCTCCGACACGCGCGCCTCCGACGCAGACAGGGCGGCCAGGGCTTCCGACAGTCTGAAAGACAGGTTCTATGTGAATCTCTTTATTACAAATACATATTATTTACTTTTAACACCATAGTTACAATTCATGTATATTTGTTGTTTACGCTAGTAAACGAGATATTTAAAATATTATCTTTCACATAATTCAATACTCATAAAGATAATTATGTCATCTTTCGTCATTGCTGTGGGTCGTGATACCTCTGTATAATGAATTGATTGCCGAAGTTTTTCAAGAGCAAGTAGATTATGGTGGGCGCTCTAACTCGGAATGTTTTAACCTAGAAACAAAACGCCAATCATACCAGGCCACTCAGAAAATTTTGCGAAAAAAAGTTTTTATGAATGAGAGACTGGCCAGTTTAAAACTATTTTAAAAATATGATTATTTATAAGTAAAAATAGGCACATTCAAATTTAAAATTTTCCGTCCACATTTTTTGCAAGCTAATTTAAATTATCGTGTCTCAGTAAAAAATGGATCTGCACCGGGAACATTATCGCGCTATGATTTTATACAATTTCAAGTGCTGCCTGAAACCGGAAGAATCTTACGAAAGACTTCAAATGGCTTTCATGGATGAAGGCCCTTCTAAGGCAACCGTGTATCGATGGTATAATGAATTTCGGCGCGATCGACTAACTTTGGGGGATGAAGAAAGAAGTGGTCGCCCTGCGACGGCTGTTACGGAAGAAAACGTGCTAGCAGTGAAAAATTTAATCCAAGACAATAGGCGAGTTACATACCAGGAGATTCAGCACATTGTGCAGATTGGATCGGGAAGCCTTCACAAGATTCTGCACGTGCATCTTCGCGTTAGGAGGATAGTTTCACGCTGGGTGCCGCACAACCTCACCGATGCTCAGAAACAGGCTCGGGTGGAATGGTGCCGTGATATGCTTAACAAATTTGAAGCAGGTTCGTCTCGGCGTGTTTATGCATCATTACAGGCGACGAGTCCTGGATATATCAATACGATCCAGAAACGAAGCGCCAGTCGACAGTTTGGGTGTTTCAAAACGAAGCAACGCCTACCAAAGTGAAGCGATCTAGAAGCGGGGAGAAAATTTTGATCGCGAACTTTTTCAATTTGACTGGCTACTTGGTGTCCATTTCTTTACAAAACCAACGAAGCATCAACGCCGAATGGTTTATTAATAAATGCTTGTCAGAAGTTTTCTCTGTTGTGAGAAACAAGCGACCAAACACAGGGCTCCGTGGGCTACTGCTCCATCATGACAACGCGCCCGCGCACACCGCGCTCAAAACGAGGGACTTCCTGGACAGCATGCCGGTCAAACTCCTGGGTCACCCTCCTTACAGCCCGGACCTAGCACCGTGTGACTTCTTTTTATACCCAAAAATAAAAAATCTGCTCAAAGGGATACAATTTTCGTCACCGGAAAATGCGCTGTCAGCGTTCGAGCAGGCCGTAAACGAGGTGTCTGCGGCGGACTGGAAAAAGTGTTTCGAAAATTGGTTCAGACGCATGAAACTTTGTATAGATGCTAGTGGAGAGTACTTTGAAAAGATTTAAAAAAAATATATTTGCCCATAGAACATTTTTTTTTTGTTTCGCAAAACTTTCTGAGTGTCCCACGTACACGTCCAAACTGACATATTTTGACCAATGACAGTCATCCACCAATCAATAGTTTCCAAGGATTTTGTGGTCTTGTCAATGACATGTCGGTTTCCTCACGATGATTTCCGTCGAGTGCAAATCTGTACAAACTTGAAAAATAAGTCATCAGAGTAGGGCCGGATTCGTTTCAGATAGCGTTAGAATACAGAAAGCTTACACCACATAGGCAGTTTAGATACACTCGCTTCATACAAGGTAACTGAAATATTGTTTCCAATAATGTGAAATATATGTTTGAGAGAGAGAGAGAGAGAGATAAATGAAAACATGCACTATAATATGCAAATATATGTATAATTGTTACCTGGAGTCATCGGGCGGTGCCGCCGGCAGTGCTGCCGGTAGTGCCGGCGGCAGTACCGGCGGCAGCGAGGCGGAGGCAGACACTTGTGCCTTCAGCAGCGTGTTCTCATCCTTCAGCTGGGAGTTGGATGCAAGCGAGTCGTTTAGCGCGCTCTGGAAATATAACACTTTTGTTAGTAGGTAGTTTGTAATGTCATAACTATAGGCATACACTTGACCATGGCTCGCCAAAAACAGTCTTCGATGGAGAAGAAACTGTTGGCAATGGACAGTCTGGACTTGAAATATGTGTTATAGTATGTGAAAAACCAGGTATGGCTTATTCATCAGAATTTCATCTTATTTTACCTAACATTTGATCTTACCTCATTGGATGCTGTGTACGAAATTAAATTGAGAATACTTAGTATGAGATGCTATGGCGTGTCTAGCCTAAAACTCAATTTGATTGAATATCTTTGATGCATCATACAGTGTTGTCCTTTCTAGGTCTCTTTGCATGTTTTTTTTATAATCTACGATTCACCATGGATCAGCCGCTGCAGTATACGATAGAATATCAATTTTCTTTGGAGCAGATATCTAAAACACATAACAAAAGGATCAGACATGGAATTCGAACCTGCAAGGAGTGGTTCTGCAGCACGAGCTGGTCGAGCTGCGCCATGAGCTCCTGCAGGCGCGCGTCTTGCTGCCGGATGAGCCCCTTGTACTGCTCCAGCGTGCTGTCCGGGGGCGGGGGCGCATCGGGGGCGCCGTTCTCCTTGGCCGTCAGACTTTGGATAAGAGTGCCTGGAAGAGATAAATAAATATTAGAATACAGTAGTACCAGTATATTATGTATGCTCTACTTTGAGCAGCAGGGTCAACATCATCATCAACCCGTTATAGCTCACTGTTGAACATAAGCCTTTTTTCTTGTACGCCACTCTCAATCCCACTTAGTGTCACTTCAGGTAAAAAAGTAAGGTCTTATTTGAGTGGCCAGCTCTGTGTCGAAAGTTAACTGACTGGCCAATTAAGAAAACAATCAATCATTAATATGTGTAGCTTTATCTATTTCAAATCTGCATTAATATGTGTAGCTTTATCTATTTCAAATCTGCATTAATATGTGTAGCTTTATCTATTTCAAATCTGCATTAATATGTGTAGCTTTATCTATTTCAAATCTGCGTTAATATGTGTAGCTTTATCTATTTCAAATCTGCATTAATATGTGTAGCTTTATCTATTTCAAATCTGCATTAATATGTATAGCATTATCTACTTCAAATCAAAGATTCAAAAGCTCATATTCCCATCCCCAGAATCACTACAACAAACTTTTTGCTAGAATTTAATTTCAACCAGAAATACTTTTGATTGGAGATTGGACAACTCCTGGTTCAAATACTCCAACAACAATTATTTTTGCATATACCTTCGTATCCTAGTTCAAATTCTCCGACAACAATTATTTTTGCATAAATTTAACTGACCTTCGTTAGCTTTAAACAGCAGAGTGAACTCGTAGTCCAGTAGCAGTTCAGTCGCAGTCCGCGGCCTGATCTGCGGGTGGCGCGCGGCGCGGTTGTAGCTCTCGTGGCGAGGCACCTCGCTGAGCCGCGCCGTGAACAACTCTACACCGACGCGCTTCGACAGCAGCTGCTTGAGGGCGTCCTAGGAATTAGAGTGGTGGAATCAATCACTTATGTTTTGTCTTCATTAGTTAGTTGACGCGAAAGTTAAGCCACTATTTGAGCTATAGCATTAAGCTCTTTTTGTACTTGTTTTTTAACGTTTAGATTTAGATAACCAGTTCTAGTTTTTATTCATGAAGTCGACCAACCTTGGTATAGTTCTCCACGGAATCATCGTTGTAATGTATGCACAGCGCCAGCAAGAAGGCCGCTAGTCCCTGCAGTATTCCATCACCATCATCATCAGTGGCGCACGTCTGTGCGACCAGCCAGGCGGGCGCTCCCGGCACGCGCAGGAAGGCGGCCACGGCGGCCGCGCAGCCGTGACACCACGCACATAGCAGCATCAGGAATGCCACCTGCGGATAGAGAGATGGTATTAGAATTTTTTGTGAGTTGGAGAGAGAGATGAACCGACAAGAGGACCACCTTGGCATGTTAAGAGATTATTTTTCGCCTCTTATATGCCCAGAGCATCTTCTTTGCATACTTATCTTATAGCTATACCTTGGCTCGATGCTTGGTAGCCTGCATGAGTAGATGCGCGCACTGGTGCAGCAGCGCCACGGGCTCGCTGCCGATGTTGGTGGCGAGCAGCACGCGCAGCAGCTGCTCCTGCTGGCGCGGGTTGTCGAGCAGTGAGTGTATGCTCCCTACATACCTTGGCTCGATGCTTGGAAGCCTGCATGAGCAGATGCGCGCACTGGTGCAGCAGCGCCACGGGCTCGCTACCGATGTTGGTGGCGAGCAGCACGCGCAGCAGCTGCTCCTGCTGGCGCGTGTTGTCGAGCAGTGAGTGTATGCTCGCTACATACCTTGGCTCGATGCTTGGTAGCCTGCATGAGTAGATGCGCGCACTGGTGCAGCAGCGCCACGGGCTCGCTGCCGATGTTGGTGGCGAGCAGCACGCGCAGCAGCTGCTCCTGCTGGCGCGGGTTGTCGAGCAGCGCGTGCATGAGCGCCACCGCCGCAAACCAGGTCGACAGCGGGTCGGACGAGAACAGCCCACCGCAGAGCAGCTGCCCACTGGTTAAGGATGATACCTGCAATGTAGAATAGTTACTTAGGGCATGATTCGCGATCGTAAAGACAATCTAAAGTTATATTTACCTACTAGGTATACAAGTGTATATTTACCTCTGTAGAGGAGGGTAAGAGAGTTTGCACCAAGGCTGACTGGCTCAGCTCATTGCGGTACAGGTAGCATTGGAAGCAGTACAGGATTGCACATCTGAAATTAATGGAATTTATTTATTTATTTGATTAATGGGCGAGCAGCAAATTGCTGATGTGCCCATATCACACCTTGTCAAAATTATTTTATATAGTCCACACAAAGTTCAAATTTATACAGTCCACTGGTGCAATGATTACAAGTTAACAAGAGATTATTTGGTTTTCTATAACCAGTCAAATTATAAATTATTAGCATATTACAAGATTTCAGAAGATTTGCACACCACATAACTATTCTATATTCAGAATTCAATTACCTCAAAGAAAATGGCTGTTTTTCATTAACCATAGACATAAGTAGCACTACAATTGCTGGCCGAGGAGGATTGGAAGGTGCCATCACATTCCCAAGGAAATCCTGATTGACTGCATTCCCTCTCACAACCTCTCCCACTGTATTTATTGTCTCTGTCAGTATATCAGCCGGCACACCGCTCGACATCAGTATATTGCACAAGGCATCTAACAGACCAACATTCTTCATTATCTGCTGGCAATTAGTAACAATATGTATAGAGTTGGATGGAGACACCAGAGTCCGTACAATCAGCAGCATGCAGTGAACATTAGACACTTTCTGTGGAGACCAACCGGCCTCTTCCAAATCCTCGTTAGCATTAAACATTGGCAACATCTTCTGTATGTAGCTGCCTTCTTTGAAAAAGTTTATATTACTGCTGTTATTCTTCAGTAAGTTCAACATTAGCAGTAAACAGTCTTCTACAATGATTCCTCCATCTGAATAACCTTCTGATGAAACTATTTCAAATAATCTGTCAAAAGCATTTTCGAAAGCAACTATTTTTTGTATATTAGCATTTCCTTTTGTTAATTTTATCAGCAGTAGTAATGTTTCGTTACGGATAACCTCTCTAGAGTCACCGAGTAAGTCCATCATTTTGGAGACTGCCATTGGTCTTACAAGTACAATCTCTTGTATGTCTTTAGGTCTGTTTGTTAGGACTGAGGTCAGTAACTGTACTGCAGACAGTCTAACTCTGAAGTCATATTCGTCAAGGAGGTCTAATATCAACTGTATGTTATTCTGTTCTTTGATGAACATTTCAGTGAACTGTTCTCCGATGTTCATGGGAACACAAGGATTGTTCTCTTCTTCTTCAAACTGTGTGGGTGACATGATGTTGTTGAGAGTGTCTAGGGCATAGTTTATGGTTTCATTGTCTGCTCTGTCTAGCTCTAGCACCTGGAAAATAAAGGAAAATAGTGGTCATAAGTAGAATTAACAATCAAAACAATTACTGTGTGGATACTGAAGGGCATTTTTTATATTTTTAATGAGCAACTTTTTTACACAGGTGGAATAGGCTAATGTTAAACTGCACTTTACCTGTTGTTAAGCACCACTGTGATGTTGGGGATGTGAGGGATGTTACAATTGCTTTTAGTAAGTCAAGAATAAATTCTTTAGAATTTCTAAATTTGTTTACAGTGGCGGTGGCACTGCTGTCTCTTAATCAGTAATGTTAGTCCTTTTTATACCACATATGCATACTATTAGATTACATTGGCATTGTTGTCTAAATACTTGCTCAATATTGCCAAATTAGAATTACATAGTCCAAACCCTAACCAGCTTCTATTATTTTGCCACAAGCTAGTTGCACAGATTTCACATTAAATTTAAAAGATGATATATTTTTTTATGGCAAATAGATAATCAATATGTTTACCTGTTTCAGCACCCCCATGCCCTGAGCCCCAACTTCAATCCTGTAAGTCCTGGACATTGCCTTGAGAGCTCGGCAAGCATCTCTCCTGTCCTCCAGCAAGGTGGAGCTCTGCACCCTGTCCACTAGCCGCTCCACCTGGAGTTATTAAAACTTAAAAACACCTTTTTAACCTCGTTATAGACTAAAGCTATTAAATTTTCTAATATATAGCTTCTATTGTTATTAAGAACATATCATTTTTAAAGGCTTTATTATACATATGTTGCTATATTTACCTATATTATGTTATAGGAAAATACAGCAACATATAATTTTTATTCATAATTATACAAAATCTTTTAAAAATATTGTAAACAAGAGAAGCACGTTTTGCTGAATAAATGAATACAAAATACTGCAATCTGAAACAGGTATAATTAAAATGTGAATGTACATTGATAAAACAAAGTAGGTACCCAGGAACTTTATAAACTAGCACAAGCTATTATATTTATTAGCCATTTCATACTGTGAAATTATTACCTACTACATATATGCAGCGTTTTAACATGTACAAAACGTTTCCTTGAATTATAATTGCGATTTGTGGAAGTTGAGTTAAAAAGTAATGTGTATTGCTTGCATATAGGAGCGGTTTCAAATCAACCTATGAATCCATAACTTTGAAACAATTCAAGACTCGCGGGGCACGCTTCGCCCACGCACATATAACAGATATGAAGTCAATGCAGTCTACGAATTCTATGATACACTATAAATAGGTCAAGTAAAATAATAATTCGAGAAATTGGGTAAAACTCACCGTTTCGGCCCCAGACGGCTGGTGACCAGGCTCGGGCGCTCCGAGCACGGTCTTGAGACCGCTCTTCAGGAAATCCATTGTACATACAAATTATAACACCACTGAAGCTATAATTGTAATTTATTAATATGTAATCATTCCTGAAACCCTGAAATAATAGCGAGAATTAAATATTAGTCCGTGAACGGGACACGTCCTTTTCGTTGGACAACAAATGACATTGACAGCGGAATTTAGTTATTTTTTTCTGATTTTTTCCTTCTTGAATTGACTAAAGCAAATAAGACTATACTGCCAAATACAAAACAACGATTTTATTCGAGCTGTTTCATTAAAAATTGTTTACACCACTACTTTTCTTTGACGAATGGCATTATTTTGCTGTAGCACGTCTGTAGTATTAAATATTTTGTATTGTTTACAAAAACCTAAATCGTTGGCTGCTCGTATTGCAATTGTGAAAAAAAGCTACAACAGAACAGCTGATGCTTGTCAAAATTGATATGATAAGATCTCGTACCAAGAATCATACTCCAAGGATAAGATAATATTTCTATTGTATTGTACTATAGTGCAGTCACAGAATAAGTATTCTCCTTTTGTATATATTTTGTATCATTTTATTGTCTCTAATAAAATAAAATTGTAATTATGCTTGTATATATGTAGTGTGTTAACACTCAAATAAGCTCAATAAATTTCAAATAAGTTAATAATTCCGCACAGATCAAATGTTAATTATTTTTACTGGCTAATAAGATAAGCGTTTGTCCCCCTTGTGACGTGACATTGGCGAAATTGCGGCGGTGCCGCAGAGTCCATTAATAAAAAAAAAAGTGCAGTGCAGTCTCTCTCTATCTATAATAATAACGTACGATTCTCGTACGAGTGCAGTGTTATATTGTTAATTTTCCAATAAAAACCTTTAAAATGTCTACTGATTTAAATGCAAGCTTTAGTGATCAATTTATGAACATCAATATAAAGTTAAAAAAGTAAGTAACTATCCTGTGACTTCGTGGAAAACATGTTATTGCATATAAAAGTAAAATACCTACTTGTTTTTATATTTTAGGCGTTTTATGCGAAAGCCCAATATTTCTGAAGCTACGAACGAGTTTATAGGTCTAGCTATACAGTGCGAGCACTCGGAACAGCCCGCATTCGCCGCCCATTGCTACGTGGGCGCGGCCAAATGCGAAGCCTCGGTTGGTAACTCTTTGGGAGAAGCAGAGCATTACGTTACAGCTGCCAGACAGTTCATGAAGGCCGAGAAGAAGCTCAAAGCGCTGCAGTTCTTCAGTCCAGACAGGGAGAATTTGGAGGTAAATAATATTAGAGTTAAGTAGATATTGCAGCTTAAAAGCTTTTCTGCTCAAGATTCTGTTTTCTTTCTTCATTCTTCATCTCCACTGTTGAGTCTTCTCTAGCATGCTGTACATTACAATCCCCAAATATAACATAATTGTTATAGGTAATGGAAAAAGACCACAAGATGTTATAATTAAATTAAACATTTCAGGCATCAATTGGCTGCTTCATCCAAGCTCTTCACAAATACCCTGAGAAGTCTCCACTTAGAGTATCAATACTCTCTGAACTTGTTGAAGACCTGGTCTACCTCGGTCATAATGCTGAGGCTCTGGAGTACTTGGAACAGGCCCTGGAGAATGTCACGGAACCCACTGTGAAGCTTAATCTGTTACGAAAAAAGCTGGACCTTCAAATAGATTGTGGTAATGTCATTTTTCACATAAACTATGAGATAGAAAAATAAATTTAAAAACCTAGTACTGTTCAAAGCACCATAAAATACTACTACTTACTGTTTAAAAAATAACATAAGATTTTTACTAACTAAGTATATCTAAAAGTTGCAAATTATATTTTATTTTAGTAAGTATTGTATTAGTAGCATAGATCAGCTAGCTACTCAGTAGCTTTTTTCAAGAAGCATAAAACAAAGTAATGCTTGAAGTGTCATATTATAAGTGAACTTTTTTTGGTTTTCAGGAAAATATGAGCTGGCACTGGAAACAGCAAATGCAATAGCTGATGCAAAGCTCAACATGCCAGAGGACATGTTAGCTGAGTAAGTAAACAGCTTATTATGTATTGATAAAAATATGAATCATATTTCAAGCCTTGTTTGATCTTTGATAAATTCAATTACATTTAATAAGGCATAACAACCGGCTAGCACTTATGTTAATAATGAAATCAAAAATGATGTGTGGTTGTTATAGTTAAATTTAATCTTGCCTTACAGAAACTTTAGTACAGTGAAATTCAATTTCTTTGTGTTTCTGGACCTACTATCTATCTCTAAACTTTATATCACATGAATTATGTTATTTACATTCATTACTGATAAAAAGTAAGTTTATGAGAGTGGCCAACTCTAGTATTAGAGGTTTAACCCACCCTTAATTATTGACTACTTCAATAAATACATAAATGCATTTCAAAAGAAAAGTTGCAAATAGACTATCAAGGAAAAATATGATAATTTATGTTTGTTTTTTTTTAATAATGTTGCAGGCTGCAGGTGGACAGAATACTCCTGAGCTTGCTGGTGAAGCCCTCGGAAGAGAACAAAGCTGCTTCACTGAAACAACTCTTCACAGACCTCATGAATGATAATGAAACTCACTGTGAGTGCATATTATATATAAAATATTATACAGCTACAGTGACTATGTGAATTATGTTTGTTCACAATATACCTATAATAGTTACCATTTTTTATAAAAAGTTTTATGATAATCATTTGGTTACAACAGTCAACAGATACCCATAATGCAATTCTTGCCAAAAAGCCTGTGTTCAAATCCAAGTTCTTCCAAGGCCCTATCTATCTCTCAAATTTCTTTCAAAATGATTCAACTGATTGAGATAAGGTAAAAAACATACACACTTGCAAGCTTTTAACTTTTTAGTATAAGTTTGATATAAACATATATTGAATTGAGTAGAACATAACTATGATTGGATCTGGTTTTAAATTTATTATAAACAAAAGAATGTTTTTTTTCTAATTACAGTGTTACCATTGAACACAGACCTCCTCCTTAAGCTGCAGTCCATCGTGATCTCCGCAGCGTCCGGCGACGTGGTGGCTCTCACGAGCGTCGCCAGCGAGGCGCGACTCGCTGCAACTCCGAGGCAGGAGGGGCTTCTTAGCACACTGGTGCGGAGGGAGAGAAATGACAGAATCACATTTACATAAAATGTGTAACTTAAACATCTGGGCAAAGAACAGCACAAGACTGGGTTTATTGATGTAAAAGGATGGAGGCTTATGCCCAGCAGCGGGTTCTATGAAGATGATGATGACAAACATATAACTGCTGCATAATTTGTATGAGTTATAGAAATAATGCTGTAGAATGATACTTGTTGATGAACATTCCGAATGAGAGAAAACAGTCAGATCTAGTCAGAATTTGATTGTAATTACAAATTGTTTAACAAAACTACCAATATGTTTTATTCATCTCAAGTATGTATATGAATGTTATGTTTATGTATGTATATGCTATATACAAGGTTAAATACAATAGCCAAAATCATCTTACATTTTTATTAGATCAAACCCCAATTATACTGATATAAGATTAGAACACAATCAGATCAGTGATTTTGTATTTTTGTTTATCATCTGTATACGAAGATAACAATGTCCTTTCTTTTTTTCTTTGCTACTTAGTAGGTAGGCAAGTTATTAAGATTTTTTCTCAATACTAGTACTTCCTATATCCTCATCTTTTGGTATGACAACATCAATTTCATTAGCAAAGTTGACTTTTTTGTCAATCTTTGGGCTGGTGCCTGGACCGCTTGTAGCAGCAGGGGCAGCCCTGACAACATTGCCAAAGTTGGTGGCTGTGTCAATATCTTTACTTTGCTTAGAATGGCTCCACATCTCTTCAAACTCATCCTCTTCATCATCATCTTCCTCATCACAACTCTTGTCACTCTTTACTTGTTTTACCTCACTGGACTTTTGCCAGCAGTACTCAAATGGATAGCTGGTGTTCCGGTTGTCATCCAGGGATATCTCAAATCTGGAAGACAGGGAGTTGTATGTGGTGTGGACTCCCTCCAGCATGTTCACATCAACCTCTTCAAAGCCAGTGATGGAATTGAACAGCTCATCAGCTGACATCATGTCTGGTACTCCTTTTTTTTCAAAGAACTGAAACAACAAAGAATATTTATTATTGTTGCAAAGTTTTCATTATCATGCTGCAAATTGATAGAAAACAAGGCAAAGTAAAAATAGATTGTGTAAACAAAGTCAACAAGAATGTTATATAACATGATGACATAGTATCTTACATTGGCAATGTTCCGGCAGTCTCTGAGCAGGAACTCCAGGCCGCTGGGGTGGTCGGGCTGCACCGACTGGGACACATCAATGAACCAACATTTGTTCTCCCACCACAGGATGTTGTACTCAGACAGATCAGCATGAACCAGGTGTCCAATGTTGTACATCTTGTGCATGGCATCTACTACTTCTTTGTAGACACTCTGCCATTTCTCTGGCTTCAAGATCACATCTCTCAGCTTAGGAGCTGGCTTGTTATCTCTTCCAATAAAGGACATGAGTAAAATATGTTTTTTCAAGCAAACCATATCAGGGCAGTTGAGGCCGATCTTCTGCAGCCTCATCATATTATGCATCTCCTTCTCGGCCCACATGTGGACCACCTTGCGAGGGTTCTGCTTGGAGAAGCGATCCTTGAACCGGTAGTCTGCCTCAATATACTTGTCACGAGTTTTGAACTCATTCAGGGTGGTTTTAAAAACCTTGATTGCACATTCTTTAGGAACAGTAAAATCAGGGAAGGAAGTGTCTCCATTGGCATGCAGGACAACAGATTCTTTACCAGTGGAGATGACACCATTGATGTCTTCCAAAACACCATTGTTAATAAGCTTGAATAAGATCAGTCGGGTGGGCTCATCGAGACCCATCTCTGCAGTAGCATGGCTTTCTTTACGATCCAACATTTTGTTTTTGCGAGTTTGGTGGTGTTTGGTTTGTTCCCTGAGGTGGTTGAACACAGAGTTGGAGAGTTTCATGTCGAACCCGGCGCCGTCACCCGTGCACACTTCAGGCGGGAATGCCATCACCCTGCAAGCATTCCTGCGCGCGTTGATGACGCTGTCGTGCTTGGTCACCATGGCTCCATCTTTTATAATAAACCCACGCTTAGGGAGGCTCGCAAACTCTTTTTCGTTAGTTTCGAATCGGTCCCAATCTTTCTTCTCGATCCGAGCAAGTTCTTCATCATCAGACTCTGAATCGTAAAGGAGGTGGTCCGGGACATGCCTGTAGTTTTCGTACGACACCGATACTTTAGCGTCACCGTTCTTTTTCTTCTCAACTCGTTTAACTTCTTCGTCATATTCTTTGTCGAACTGACATTGCAACACTTTTGCAATAATCGCGTCCGAGTTGCAGACGCTATTAAGATTCGATTCCTCGATTTGTTTCAGCAGCTCCGGCGGTATATCGTTCGCAGAACTGACGTGTTGCTCGGATATCTCCTCAGCGAATTTGATTTCTTCTTTAACCTGCAAGCCTCGCGCTAATTCTTCAGACATGATTTCGGATAGATTTTGCACTTCGACTGGTGCACTCACTTTTTTCCAAGGATTCGACATTTTGATTATTTTAAATTATAAATGTATATCACAGCAAGTCAGATTAATTAATTCCTGTAACAGGATACGATATAAAGCTAATTTATATTACGAAAATTTACACAACACCAAGGTGGCTAGCTCACTGAACAGTCAACAGTGACAAGACAACTGACAATTGAAAAAATAATTACGCAATTTTTTTTTTTATGGCTTTTGCGAAGATATAACTTCGCAATTCGTTTTGACATAATTACACACAATCTTGGTAGGTATCTTGTTTTAAATTATAACTAATCTTTGGCATTAAATAGATTAGATGTGCCTTCACCTTTTAACGTGAAATAATAGAAAGAGGTAGGTAGCGCCTTTGTCAAGTCATGCTTAGTTTATTAGCGATAACCATTTGTACCTTCGAGCAAGTTTCTTTGGAACACAACATTCACGTTGCCAGTGTGAAAAATCAGTCAAAAAAATATTTGAATACGCCTTTCAAAGATCAATAGAGGTCATAAGGCACCGATTAAATGTTAATTATTTTTACTGGCTAATAAGATAAGCGTTTGTCCCCCTTGTGACGAGACATTGGCGAAATTGCGGCGGTGCCGCAGAGTCCATTAATAAAAAAAAAAAATGTTCATAGGTGTTTTAAGTTAATAGTTTGGTTTTTAATTAGTAAACTTTGTTTTGTTAGTTTCTTCAAATAAAGGTATTTATAGAGTTCATAAAGCTTTCTCTTATACTTTAATCAATACCTATCAGATAACATAATAATGTATTATAATCTAGTGTAGTATCATAAATAAAACAAGAAGTTGATTTTTAAAATTTTATTTTAGCCTACCGTTTACTTAGCAGATTTCTTTCCACCACCGCCAACTTTGACACTGGCTTGTTGCGCCTTGAGGACCTTGACGATCTTCTGTTCCTCAATGAGGAATGCTCTGACGATGCGTTGCTTGACGCACTTATGGCAGAGGACACCTCCGTACACTCGCTTGACAGTCTTCTTGCGGTAGCAGAGGCGGGAGCGCTCAGCGGGCCTGGCCGGCTGGATACCGCGCAGCTTGCTCTTGCACTGACCACATCTCGGGATCTTCTTGGGCTTCTTTACATACTGATAGACCAGGCGGCCACCTGGCGTTCTCACTCTGAAATTAACATAAATAATTCATTAGCAGCTGCAAAATAAATGTGATGTTACATACATACTATCTGTGTTGTGTAGCATTAGAACATATACATATACATTTAATACATACATTACAATACATCTTTATCTTTGACAAAAGTAGTCTTGAAGAATATTTCTTTATTAGGATCATAGAAACAGCAAAGCCTGAATTGCAAATAGAACATATTGCTTGTAACAAAAAAACACATAAGATAGGCTTATGGCAGTCCTTGATCTAACCCACTGGCAGGGTGCAGTATGCCTAGAGCCTATGCAATGATGAATAATAGCAATCTTAGATAATTTCTTGAATGGGAACAAATCAGATGTTTTAAAACGAATCAGCCATTTGACCACCATGTCACCTGAAGAAACATCTGCAACAGTGACACAGACCTAATGTGTGGTTTAGTAAAGGTTTTATACTTTGACAGATCAAAGACTAGTCCAAAGTTCTGAGAAATCATAATTGTTTTAACCTGTGTTAGTAGTCTAATTTAAATTTGTTAAGATCACTAAATAAGCACAGGCATTGATAACTCTGCTGGTATAGCCAATGGGATAATGGGGAGAGCATGTATCATTACTTCATTAGGCATGTAACTTACTTATCTCATCATTGGTTCCTTTTATAGATTTAAATAATTCAGAGGTAAACTAATAATATGTGTAGATTATGGAAGAAAGTGAAAACTTGTGAAGTTATTAACTTGCTATATAAATCCTAAGTAGGGCATTGAGAAGGTCAGAAAGTACACCAAACACCAACTGCCAATATTTTAGAAATAGTCTGATAATAAATAAGACAGCTGAAAATTACATTACTTTAGAAAATATCATTGATGTTTACATTAATAACAAATCATCACTTTTCATTAACATTTCTATAATAACAACTAAACATGATTCTTAACCATAAACCTAACCTATTTTTCAGCTTTAAGAGTTAAGTCCCAAAACAATTGGTACATGGGGTGTCTGGGGAGTTTGAGGTTATGATGGTATAGCAGATATTCGTGAGAGAGAATAATTTATGTACAGACCGTGTACATCAAAATATGTATTAATATAGCGTTAGGTAGTAAAATAACAGTATCTTTACTCACATTCTCCTCTGGTTAGATTTTGTATTGTACGACAGTCGTCGTCTGAACGTAAGCCGCTGCACCATTTCGGAGCTGAAATATGAAAGTAACTATAAACTCCTAGGGTTAAACTAATACAACCACTACCTTACGTTTTATTTCACTTCAAATATCAAAAGATTATCATGGATTTTATTTTAAAATTCATTAAAACACACAAAATCCAACCTTTTTGACAACTGTTGACAGCAAAAGAAAAACAATCGAGATTTTGGCAACACTGAAATCAGCTACAGATTCAAAATCTTGTTTTTGAACGAAATTGACGAAATAAATTCCTGATTTTAATAATAATTATCAGCTAGTTTATCGATGCCATAGAAATAAAAGACACGCCGTCATTTCGCTCGGAAAAACTCCTCGGTGGTTTGGATAAACATAAACGTTTATTATCTCCCTGCGAGTTGAATATATTGATTCCTGGAAGTCACTGTATATCATAGTCTCACCTTCACCTACTCAGACCTAGGATACTGGATAGGTGACCGCAAAGTCGCATTTCATTTTAGCGCTACCGTGGGTCGGATGACACGTTAAGTTGTAGGCCCCGGCTGTTTATCTAGTACGGCAGTCGTTAAGCCGTCTCAGAGACCCTTAGGGCGGCTTGATATATAACTCTCGAGTATCGACACCAGAGTTGGCCACTCTTATTCGATAGAAGAAGAAGACCCTCACCTAGGTACTAGCTTTCGTCAACCGTTGATGATACTTGCATTGTATGAATTCAAAAACCGATGTTTTTAGCTAGGGCAAAATGAAGGAGCGATGTTTTGAAATTGTTGAGTAAAGCTTTTCCTATTTGTGAAATGTTTCCATTGAGTACGCGCTGATTAAAAATTACAAAGTATGTAGGTACATAAATAAATAAATCATCTCACAAGCTAAGGAGATACCATATTATTGTAGGTATTAGGTACTCTTACATTATAATACCCCATTAGAATACCTACTACGTACCTATATTACGTATAATAATCCTCCTCCTAGCCATTTTCGGCTACGGTGACCGTTTTCTACACATTACGTTTACGCATAAACTGCAAACCTAAATTTCAAACCATTATACACTTAACAAAACAATAAATAAACTTTTACCCAGCTGTCTGTGGCAGGAAACTGATGTAAAAGATGTTAAATAAGTTTGACGAAGGCTTCTTCAAGAAGCTGTAAAGATTGTGAAAGTTTTTCAACGATACATTTTGTACATTTTGGTGCTGGCAACATCATCTACAAATTGAAAATGGCTGCTGTTTTGTGATGTTTGTGTGTAAATGTTTTTCCGTGAAAAATACTTCTAAAGTGGTTTTCTAACGATATTCCCGATGAAAATGGGTATGTACTAATTCTATCTTATGTTATTGATGTAATTTGTATACGTAAAATGTCTTTTTTCTCTTTACTTTGTGGAATGTCTGCCTCCTATATCTGAAGTCAGATGTTTCTGTCTGAAGAAGTAATTAACTCAAATTTTCAATGCTATTCCGTGCCAGTTGACGAATATTAAACGGTTTAATGTTCTAATCCTTGAGATATTAACTATAGATATGTAAACTTCATCAATTGTATTCCATAAAACTATGGGATACTTGACAATCATCTTAGTCTTACTGAAAATTCTTTGCTATAAGAGTTGAATATTATGCACCCAATCAAACGATATAGTACATCTACATTAGCTAGGCATGTTCCCATTCCCACACATTACAGTTAACATTATGTGTTGGAACTCTACACCATGTTCATAGTATTTAATTCATGCCAGTTTCAAGTGTATTCTTTCAAATATATTATTTATGTGGTTATTCTACCAACAATAGTTCTGTTATGATCATCTAGTATACACATTTCTTACCATTTGCAAGTAAGACCTAGCTTTTTTCTGAATAATTACAGAAGTGTACTAAGTTACAGAACCTTACCAATATGCTTCTGTCTGAAATTCAGATAAAAATATGGTTTGTACACAGACACATAAATGCCAGTTTTTACCATCATCTGGCAAATGTTTGTATTTTGTTTTATAGTTGAAATATTAATAATTTTTGTTACAGTTTAGGCTCTAGACATCTAAACCTTTTTAAAATAGTACTTTAGTACTTTATATGCTGCCTTTTAAGTTCTAATAGAGATCTTCCACTGTTAATTTAATATGGATGAAACATCCATGCCAAGAGTTTTTGAATTGCCTTAAAAGTTACTATTTTTTATATAGTTACCACATAAATTACTGAAGGACAATTGATTAAACCCTAACAAAAAAGAGAGGTGTTATAAGTTTTGTGTAGGTATCAGCTCTTTCTTACTGATGAAAACAATCCAAGTGTCTCAGGCATTATAAAAAAGATTTGTTCTTAGTTAATAACATATTGAATATACATATATGTATGTGGTAACCTAGACTTAATTCATACAGTAACTACATCAGATATCTGCTGCATAGATAGGAAAACAAAGCAAACAAATTACAGTAGATGTTGTTTGAAGTCACTGTTATTAAGATAAAAAGAAAATTACCTTTTGTACCTGATATTTATACAAGTACATTTTTAAAGTATTAGAAATCATGTGTGTGTTCTTACTTTGTACCTGATATTTATACAAGTACATTTTTAAAGTATTAGAAATCATGTGTGTGTTCTTACTTTGTACCTGATATTTATACAAGTACATTTTTAAAGTATTAGAAATCATGTGTGTGTTCTTACTTTGTACCTGATATTTATACAAGTACATTTTTAAAGTATTAGAAATCATGTGTGTGTTCTTACTTTGTACCTGATATTTATACAAGTACATTTTTAAAGTATTAGAAATCATGTGTGTGTTCTTACTTTGTACCTGATATTTATACAAGTACATTTTTAAAGTATTAGAAATCATGTGTGTGTTCTTACTTTGTACCTGATATTTATACAAGTACATTTTTAAAGTATTAGAAATCATGTGTGTGTTCTTACTTTGGGGCCTTTAAAGTAAAAAAGTAATATGAACAGTCATTTGTGCTCAATACTTTTTCTCACATTAAGTAATATACTGTAATATATTTTTCAGTTGTGCTTTACTTTTGTCCTTATTGAGTGATAGTGGTAAAAGTTATGCCAAATATTTGATAACATGGCAATAGTTTTCTCTTGGACAGCTGCCTGACTTAGTAGCAATACTCTCAAATAAAAATTATAAATATTTGAGGACATTGCACACAGTGCTATCTATCCTCATCATACCACCAAAGTCTTGTAGCGAATGGATATACTTATAATATACTTTTCTTATGTAAATGTAATTACAATAATAACAGTAATTTGGTTGGCAAGTGAACAGTGTGTTCCAGCTCCAGCAAATTGGGAAGCAATCCCATTTCAGTATAGGATGTTTTTTTGTTGTGGATGTTGCTCTAGGTAACCAAGAAGCCTTAACCTGTTGCCTTAGAACGAGTCCCCACAGAATGCATGACATGTCCTGTGTTCTGACATGTCGTCCATTGAGGGTTGTCCCCGAGGCACCACCAGGGCTGTGGATGTATGCATTGCACTCATGTAGTGCCAACATTTTTCCAATTTTTTTTTATTTTACTTAATAGTTATTAGTGTGAGACTTGATGAACAATCACAAACACAAATATAGAAGTCACCTTATATTTTCTTAAAAACGCTGATTTTTCAACATCATTGGATTATTATACCAAAGGATTTTATTATGCCTTCAGGTACCAAGACCAGACACATACCTTAAAAGTTGACAAAAATACTCAGTTTCTCCCAACTGCTTTGCATCCATAATATAGGTACATTCAGAATCCAATTTAAAAGCCTAATTTGGTGGGTTCACTGGAGGATGCGCGTACGCATTCGTTATGCGCCATGTTTCATCCGAGGTGTCAGAAATAAGCCCTTTATAAAACGCTTAAAGGCGCGCCATCCCTGGAAAAACATGGCAGTACATTATCTTATTTAATCTTTTGTTGTAGTTTTTAAAGTTTTATATTATATTTATTGATTAATTCTTATAAAAACTAATTAAGTTTTAGACCGATAGTACACTCGTACTAGGTAGGTATTAGTTGTGTTATCGACTTTAATTTTTATTTATTTGTTTGATGTATTGGTCCTAGTGAAAATCGCAATTGTTATTTACTAACCTATTCCTTAAATATGGGTTTCGTTTGAATCCTCTCTAATCAGTAAAGTTGACTGTAAGAATTTCTTTCACTTTTTGTTGTAAGTTCTATCACTGTATAGTGCAGTGTACGTAAGGCTAAACATCGTTCCGAGAACCCATCGACATTGAGATGGGTCATTTTGTAATAACAATAGCAGGGATCTGATTTAGGGTTGCCTCATATAAAAAATATCCTATTCTATTATTGATAAATCTAAATTGATGAATGAGAACTTTTCTTATAAAATAAGCAGATGCATATTCTACTTTATTGCTACTTCGTCTCAGTCACCCATAAAATCAATTATGCATTCAATAATAATTTCATGTTTCGATAATTCCTGCCACTCATTGCCTAATTTTAGCTACTGTATCATAATCCGTGATCTCACTTAGCGAACGTCTTATCTAATGTGTCTGAATTAAATATAGCATTATCATATATCTTCAATAACCGTGATATTATCTAGACATTGATAAAGAACAAGTTTATTAAAAACGTTAATGGAATTTATGGAAAGTTAGTTTGTTTCGCTTGGCGGAAATCGCTCGCTCGATGTCAGAGTTCAATTCTAACCAGTTGTCTATGAATAATAATGCTAACGGTCTCTCTGCTATTTCACTGGTTCCATTATTATCGTTTCTAATACATATGTGTTGATCATACCTAACCTACCTTTTACAGTTTGATTGATTGTTCCGGTTGCAAAAGTCTGATGGCAGTAGCTAAAACCGATTGTCTGCCAAATCAATTAGATCAAAAGGCAATCACAGAGATTGGAAACATAGCTAAATACCAATGGCACCATTTGAAAAATAATTACTTTATTCTATTAATTTTCCTTATAAATACTCATGGATAGAGCTTCACCCCTAGCGTTACACCGTAAGGCCGGTGTGCTGTCTTGTTCGTTTTGCCTGCAGCCCGAAGGCCGACACCTCCCGACAGGCGCGGCGCCTGCTCCGCTTCATTGTCCACTGCAGCCTCTTCGAGGGCTGTACATCATGATATGCACCTTGTAACAATTGTCATCTTATTTAATTGGTGCTCTGAATCATTATAAACTCAAAATTTAACTAGAGCAAGCGTCCTTCCCTTATCACACTTCTTGCTATGTCCGAAGATGACTGCAAGTTTTAGACTTATAACAGCTTTATTTTTTTAAATCATCTAATCCATGGATAAATCTTGAAAATGCATGTTGCCTCTATTTTAACTTTCTATTTCGATATTCCAAATAAATTGGTACCAAGAAAACTGGCATACATAAACAATTAAACACTGTATGGAAAACCCCTCAACCAATGTCGGTTATAGCTTTTAATTTTCCGCCCAGTCATGTAGCCTAGTAGATTAGAACCGCCCACTCTTCCATTACACTCACTGCCTATATAATCTAGTTACGTTAAAAACCTACAGGAAAATAGGTTACTTACGTACGCTTACGCTATAGCATCAGATTAACATTA
Organism: Macaria liturata; assembly: GCA_964023185.1. Classification (NCBI taxonomy): domain Eukaryota; kingdom Metazoa; phylum Arthropoda; class Insecta; order Lepidoptera; family Geometridae; genus Macaria; species Macaria liturata. The sequence goes on along the minus strand of OZ026827.1, from coordinate 1,064,562 downwards.
TGCTTCTCAGTATTCTTGCGCTACAGGATGTCTAAATGGTCCATCAGTTACTTGGAATTGTAATAATGAAGCGGTCTTTTTGTGCTGGGCGTATAATACAGCTTTAAGTCCGTGGTGCTCGGCGCGGTTGACAATGGTTTCGCCCACTCGCTCACGAAGGCTTCATTGTTGCGACGAGTGCAGTACGACGTCTATGAATCTTGTTCCGGTCATAAAAACGTCTTCTCCTAGTGGTTTATGAGTTGGCGTCGCAGCCACGGCCGCTGCAAGCAAGTTATGCCATCTTTTGTATAGAATGAGTTGACATGTCGCTAAAAGTGTGTGAATGACACTATGGATTTGAAATGTTAATTCTGAATCTGAGCAGCAGTGTTTGTGTCGGAACAGAATAACACAGTGCATGAGCGATCCCAGTAGGTAAATAGTCAGGTACGCAACGATAATGGGGCGGTAAGTTTGCCGGCCTGGCTAGTTGGTCACGCGTCTCGTATAATGACACCATCCATCTCAGTGTCCCGCCGCCCGAGACGAATCGGAAACTCCAAGATGCAGTCACGTCCCATCCGATTCCCTTGATTTCCTCCACTCCAGGGGTAATGTTACATTTATTGACCGCAGCCATCTCGCTCGATGCTTGATCGATTCAATCATTATTTTTAAGTGGCTATTATATTACCTACATCATTTCCTTTTGTTAGAGCTAAACCACTATTTAACATTAGCGGTTCAATCATTTTCTTTGTCCACTTTATTAATTATGTCATGCGTTAACCGCAAGAATGTTACGTGCCTAGTGTTCGTTAGTTACTTATTATAATGAATAACGCAGCCCTTGACCCATCGGTTCATTCATGTTGTCTTGTGCGGCCACACACAAAGGTATATCAGTAAAGCGTTCCGATAAGAACGTTACGTCCACTAAGCATGATTACTAAATTACGAAGGCGGGATACAGGAGTTGTTTATGTCGAGGCTGTAATAAAACTAAACATTTGATAATGTGTATAAATGGCCGACTGACGGACCAAACCGCTCTCCAGATGATGGAAGCTAGACACCACCTGACACGACCAATTTATCAGCGGCCGCAGCTCATATACTCCAGTTTCCCGGAACGCAGACGGTTTACAGTATCCCCCGAAGTTTTCTTTACGCGTCATAGATTATAACGTAGCGCCGTATTCTGGGATGCTCGCATACGTCTGTTTACGGGTCGATGACCCGTCGGAAAACACTAAGAACGTATTGTTGTAAGCATAACACAGTTTACAATCTGGGGCGTTACCCCTCTAAATTAAGCCGGTTGTTTAACAACAATGCCCAGTTTAGATTACAACTATGTATCGCATTCCTTTGGATTACTACTTGCCCTAAGGAATTGCTTAAACATTTTACACACTGGGCGCGAGCGATTAATAACCCAAACATCGATTAACCATTTTCAGTACCTATTACCGGTACTCACTACATTAAACATTTATATCTTGCCTTGATTCAAGTCTTGTAGTATCACTAGCACTTGCTACATTTCGTATTGCTTATCGATGCATTTAAAACAGGTTCTAGTTCCCGAAGGCGTATCAGAGTGTCCTGAAATTAAATATCAACATCTCTGGAGAGATCCAGAGATAGAGTGGAGTGGACGGGCGCGTGAGTAACGACCCTCTAACTGGAGCCTATTACCGTTGTATTGATAAATCCACCGGCCGCGGCTGCAATAGATTTATGCTGATCAATCTGACCAGTGTCCGATTACAGATAAACAAACCGTTCGTGTTATATTAGAGCACCGCATAATTAAATCGACGTGATTATGTAGGTCTACGAGCAACGAGTAAAATAGAAACAACTGAAGCTATGTAGATGTAGAAAGCATCGGTTTTAATCTTAACTTTAATCTCAGGGCATGTATTTGTTTATGTGAGCTCAAACTAAAGAAGGATGCGCGGATCAAGGAGATCGTGCGATAATCCTGTTGTTTATTCATCCTCCGAATGCTCCTAATTAAATCCGGTCGGAGCATAACAAGCATCTTCTAATGCTTACATATTTGGAGGTATTTGTCCCACAAATACCTCTGTCAATGTATAAAGCTCGGCTTAACGACCCCTTTCCGCCTTCAACTTGGTCACTAGCTTGTGGGGTTATTTTTCTTGTTGTAAGTTATAGGCTTATGGTGTTAAGTTTTTCTGGTTACGACTTTCTAAAATTCCTGCTTACTCGGTGAAGTAAATAAGAATGGTCCGCCCTCCATTTTCTTCTGACATTGTCGTTTTCTCACTATGGGATATTATAAAATATCTAGCTTATAATACATTGGCTTCGTTTCGTACATGACTCAGCTCGTTAAAAACTTCGTACCAACGACGATTGCGCCTTCTGTAACGATTTTTATCAGATGTACATAAAAGCCAACATGAAAGGGAATCTCAGCCAATTTCGCGGGTCTCGTTTTGTTTCGTGCGTTGTGTTGCGTTCGCTTGTGTTTTTGTGGCCATTCCTGCTCTATTGCCTGCAATTTGTCCGTACGTGCGAAGAAGAATTGCCTCCTTAATTACCGCTTTATGTTCTCGTCGGTCATTTTATTTGTTTCATATTGCCTTGCGTATCGAATTTTTCTTCTCAGAAGTTTACACTTTGCTCATCTGCTCCGGGAATATGTTATCTGACATTATTAGCGAGCGCGCTTACTTATAGCTTACTGACATGTCAACTTTTTTGGTGTCCATAGCATCATTATATTTTAAACTCTGTTTAGAAGTGTTCGTTTATAGTCTTTTATAGTATTCTTGTCTGAAAGTTTTAAATCTTGATAAAGTCAGTGCCTATTAGGGCCCCTCGCAACGGACGCCCGGCGGGAGTTATGAGCACTCAAATAAGGAGTCAGATAGCGAACTGCTTTGCTTTAGAGTGACACTGAATGGTGAATCTTGGCACTCGAATTCTCGCGTGTCCTATAGTACTGGTACCTACTATTTTTGTAATGATCGTTGCAAACAAAATTACCCGTGGTTGGGCGCCGAACGACCGCTCCGCACCTACTCCTCTTTTTAACATCGTAAGCGTCCAATTTTATTATTTTTATTTAACACCTGCGCCCCGTAATCTGTGTTCGACGATCTCACAAACGCTTAACTCTTTTTGGACGTGTTTTTATGCCGAGAAACGGACGATTTATAGCATTCGTGTTTTGTGCACCGAAAAGTGTCGTTTAATTTTCCATGTCGCTTCGTCTGAGATCGGTCATGCTCGTCCTTGATTGTATCCTTAAGTCGATTACTTTATTTTATCGTGACTCTGCAATAAGTCGGTATCATGGTGGAGCTTTTATTTGGGTTTCATTGATTTGCTCTATAATTGTAGTGGAGTTAAACGCTAATGGCTACCGGGCTCGGGCGCGGAGGCTGCGCCGGCGCCGCGCTACCCCGTCATTATCTAAATGCACGCACGCAGCGTCCCTGCCACGCCACGCCACGCCGCGCTACGCCACTGCCCTGCCTATTCTACTTTTGTATAAAATACCACCACACCACACTATCAGAATAAGAATATAAAACTTAATATATAACATAACATATAAAAAAATCTTAATTTTAAGAAAAGAGTTAATAAATTTATAGTTAATTATTTAATTTAATTAATCTAATTGAAAACGGCGCCCGTTTGTTGAACTAGTCTAGTGTCATGACCTTAAAGTTATTTTGATAACAATTCGCCGAAAAATTATTCATTACCATTAGGTACATTTTTTGTGCGATTAAAACAATGATGTAAACGTAAAAGTATTAAAATGATATACCTTTATGAAATGTAAATGGTTATATTTAACCACAATTTCTACGGCAACGTTAAGATGTTTTGACATAAAATACCTGAGTATTCACCAATCGGTATGCCGACCCGACCTCGAGTTGGATTATAAAATAAAATCTCAACGTAAAAAACTGCGGCTCGGTGGCGCCTGCTCGCGACTCTATCCACGCCGAGTCCTTTGCTCAGGAGGCATGGGTCCTTACCACCATGATATTTAGGACCAATTTAATTTAAATTCAACGCACGTACGTCTTTGTAAACCTATAAATCATATTCGCCTCCATTGTGCCCTAAGAACGCGTGTTTTTACACTTGAAAATATACATCGACAAATGGAATAAATTATAACTGGAGCGTTTTGAAAAATGTGTGACGTCTGAGGCGGGCCCGTCCTGATTAATATTGCAAATTAAATGCATTGGCTGTGCCCACCCGTAAATAAAGTCTGTTGTAATGATTCCTTATTGGTAAACATTAATCAAGATACCTAGAAATTACAAAAAAGATATAAAAAATAAAATCAACAAAGACTTATACGTACAATTGTACATTACGTATGCAAAATTAAATTGCCTGACTGTAAATTCGCCGTAATAGTACGCCCTTATGTACGTATGTTATAAGAAAAACAATATCAGCGGCTATAAAACTCTAGTTACGCGTTTCTATAAAAGGCTTAGAAATGGCTGCGTGAGCGAACGGTAGGTTCTCGCCCGCAATGGCAGTCCTTTTTATCCCGTTCTACGTCCATGGTTCTCCTTATTGGTCCAATACCTTATATCTACTTCAGTTCTTGCCATTTAAATAATATTACGACCAGCTTACGAGTACAACTTTTTCAATTGCTTATCTTAACGATAGTTTTATTGCATGTATCGCTGTTTATGATGCAAGAATTAATTGTTTTTAAATGCCGACTGTTCATTAGTTTCATGCTCAATAGCGGCGATCTGTAAAGGCGCCAAAAGTTTTTGTTTCTCTTCTCTATTCGAAAGCTTTTTTGTTCACATATCTACATGCAAAACTTCCAAAACTCAATTACAATAAAGATACGCGTTTTAGTGATTCGATTCAGTTGGAATTGTACCCGGAAATACCAACATTAAAAGGAATTTCAAATCAAGCGATTAATTGCCCTGAACTATGTTAATTTAATTTAGTTCGAAATCTCAGTCGTGAATTGTAAATTAGAATATTTTTTAAACACATTATTGAAGTCGACGTCCGCAAACAAGCTTTTTCTATTATCTTCACCGGAAATAAAAGTTGGCATTCGGTTTTAAATGCATATTAACAGTTTATTTAACGGAGCTGTAAAATTATGTTTAGTATCATAAAACGGCTCGCCTTTGTTTTATTATAACTAAATGCCTATTTACGTGTTTATAGTTTCCATCTATATCGGTTCGGAATTTGGACATTGTGAGTCGGTAGATGATGATTTCATTGGAGGGTCGAGCACTCGGATTGTAGTATTGTGTGCAGTGATACCCGGCGTGTATGATTGACGTCTCGCCTTCGTTAAGATTCTCTTCAGAGTGGCTCGGCGTGGGTTCCTCTCGCGTCCTACCATCCAATACACATAATACCCCTCATCTCCATTTACGACGTGTGATATTTCTTGTGGTGGGACTAAAATGATTTTCTAAAGCTCTTTATGTCCGCGGTGGTGTGGCTTGACGGAATTGAAAGCGATACGTTCTCGATTCGTTTTTTCCTGCCCGATATTATCCGAGTCTTTTGATCCTTTAACGTTTTATAGCCGCCCATGTCACTGTCAGACACTCTTAAATAACTTTTATAGAACCTGACTCGTATATTTCTTTTTTCATTCGCTAAGTTAATGATGAGACTTTCTTGAGAGAGTATATCTTAAAAGATCTCGTATTTAGTATCGGGCCGATATCTCACCATCGGAATGGCCTCTCGAGGAATGATTCAAACTAATTCTGCTCATAGAATGTTTTTATTGAACACAAATACAGCAGTATTAACATTCTGATGTGTAGAAATGAGTGATGTTTACAGTGGCTTACACAGCAGATGTTTTATGAAGCGCCAGAGATGCCACGTCCGACTGTGATTGACGGCAGGCGCCACACCGTGCCCTCGCCATATTGCTTTCATAGAATTAGTACTCCTCATATACTTGTCGATCTATTCTTGTTTACACTACGCATTTGATATTCAAACATTTACCATGCTAAGCCGGCACTAGCGAAAGCTTTCGAAATGCTCATATACAAAACATGTAATAAAACAATAAATGTGTCTTCGCTTAGCCGAGCTTAAAACTTTTAAAAGGCGGTAAATCAATGCTGGGTATTGGTTAATATAATGAGCATTATAACAGCTCTCTTGACTAGTTTTGTAACGTAGGTTTAATGCGCGTAGGCGAGCCTGCGCCTGCACTCAAAAACAAACCTGTAGCACGTTATAAACGAGAAAAAATGGTAATGTCAATTGGTTACGGTGAAATAAATGATTTCCGTCGGCTGCGACCGCGGGGGCGGCCACAAAGGGACTCATTAACGAAATCCAACGCCGACTCTAATCCTTTCGTTAGACCTGCATTGTGGTCACGAACCAGGCGACAGACATAGTTTTTCTGCCCAATATGGTAAAGCAATCTTGTGAGCTTTTTTTTACTAGAATCGAGTCATTTCCTTTGATTTAATTGATGAAAAGAGAACTGGCGGTGGATAAAAAAAATAATGGTCGTCATGGATCACTTACATCAAAAATACGACGCACGAAGCCCTAGAGAATGTCTCTAGATTAAAAAATACTAAATACCTTTAAAATTGTATCCACTCTGCGATACACACACAATAGCGACAGCATCCTTGATTCGAAATGATTGCGAATTATTCTCTATGATTGCAAATTGTGCAGTCTGAGACGCAAACGAACACCAATTGATTCGAAATGTCCCTTCTAATCAAAGCATGACACACATTGGCTTAAATTTAGTGCTGTATCGGTTATGCTGGCAATGCTGGCATGTTTTTCATCAAAGGTACGCTTACATCAGTATTACGCGCGTCACAAAATTGTGCATGAAATTGAACAGTCGCAGACGTCAGTACTGTAACGACAAACGGTAAAAAGTTTTCAGTGATAATACGAGTATATACTAATATTACAAAGCTGAAGAGTTTGTTTGTTTGTTTGAACGCGCTAATCTCAGAAACTACAGGTGCGAATTGAAAAAATCTTTTTATTGTATAGATAGACCATTTATCGAGGAAGGCTTTAGACTATATAACATCACGCTGCATCTAATAGGAGCGAAGAAACAATGGAAAATGTGGAAAAAACGGGGAAAATTATTCATCTTTGAGGGCTTCCGTTGCGTGCGCTGCGAAAATGGTTCAAGATATCAAAAATATATGTATGAACGAATGATTCCTCTTGAAATGATCTAACAAAATGTCCGCAACAGTATATGTCTATCTTTTAAGATTAACTCACTAGAACCGTTTTTATGGTAATAACTATTCCACGCGGACGAAGTCGCGGGCACCAGCTAGTCGATGAATAATAGATAAAGTGGAACAATGACGCTCTCTAAAAGCTAGTCTTTTTGCGATGACCTCATCGGTGTAAGCAAATCTTGCCGTTTTTTAATACTAGTCTTATAATGATGTTATTCAGAAGAATGATGAATTGTATATGTTGTCACGTGGAACAGAGGAAAAAATGTACATGAATAATTTCACTGGCGACGAGGAAGTCGGTACTAATACAGACGTATTGATTTCAAGTTTCATTGAAGTGTAAATTAAATACAATAAGAGTCCATTCAAGTTATTGGTAATAGTAATAGATATACCTACTAGGTTTCTATTTATATTTCTTCTAAGCTAGTGTGTGAACAGTTACATGGCTCGTTGGAATGACTACTAAACTAATACCTAATATATTAAATTGTTTATCAACTAATCATTTATTTTTATTTACTATAGCACTCAAAATTATATCATTAAATTAAACTAATTATACATTTTAAGCTGGTTTCGATCCAGAACAGATTTCAAGACATGTGGGTATCTTGATCTGAATGAAAGCAATATTCTAACATTACAATAGTATGACAGCAATGTTATAAATCGCACACAATTTTACTAAAAGTCAAATCAATAACTAATATCATTATTTTGTTTTTAATATTTCTGAAATTGACAAAGTCACAGAATGAATAGCACACAAAGGTAAGCAGGGTTGGCACTAGAATAAAAATTATTAAGATAACTAACTAAAATGAAATACACTAGGGTTGCATGTGTATTGCTTGTATATCGCAATCAATCTTCATTAGACATGCAATCTTGTTTTGATTTCATTTACTGATACTGATTTGTTTATTATTCTTCGCATCGTTATTTCGTGATACTATCTTATTACACTAACATCTCCAGTTTTATGTTACGAGCCTTGTAACTTACTGTAAATAAAATCCAACGTTTTTATAGAACACATCAAAGTAAATGCGACTAATTACACGTTTACGACACCTACCATGTCATTCAAATTAATGTAACTGTTTTACATTCTCTCTAAATCAATTTAACTAATAACCACTGTCCATAATAAAGTCCCGGCGACTTTCCGATTTTGTTGAACATTTATATCAAATCATTGCTTCATATCCAATGAAGTCGGTAAGCTGTTTTGGGGCTGGGGCCTACTCTAAGAGCGTTCCGTCGGGGACATGAAAGGAGGTGTTATCTCAAGTTGACAGCTAACAAAATCCTTTTAATTAGTTCGGAGGCTGCGCGGGTGCGACTGTGGGTCCACTCTGCCACTCCCACGCTGGGACACTCACGATCTCATACATGTACAAATGTACCTAACAATTCAGCGAGGTACACAATTGTCTATTTCGATATTATCTACTTATATTTTTATTAATAGAACAAAAAAGTTTTTTCACCTTTAAAAAATAAACTAGAAATCATCCAAGATAAACAAACGTGTATTATGGACAGTTTATCCGATGCGAGACACACTGCGTGATGTTAGCTTTACTTTTATGTAGCTTTCTCGGTAGGACTCGTTTAAATAATCCCATGAATATTCAAACGGACCGCTTCTATGAATTTCAACATCATAACATAAATATTGGTTTAGTCCGATTCTACGTACGCGTCTAAATGTCAATCTCAGACATTGTACCTAACTTTAAAACATTGTACGTATCAAAGCTAGCAGAGATTGAGTCAGTTTGATTGTGAATGATGAAAGCTGAACGAAATGGCAAACCTCGCTACTTCACGAATTGCACATTGTGAGAGACTACCGATGGGGTCAACCGCTACTGCAGCTGGTTGTGCGATCGTTCGGTAGTCTCGTAAAGGGCGCTCGTATACCTAGCTTTCCCTCGTAAAAGTTGGCATAAAGCGTGCGCTGTTGGCACTCTGAAAATGCGGTTTATTTATGTGTCGTGGAGTGTCGCGAAGAAGGCTGCAGCATCCGTCTGTGCCGTACGGAAATACTCAGTCGCAGTTGAATTCCGCGACGTCTAGCGGGTGAACGACCTGCTCGTCAAATACTGCCTAATGATAACATTAGCTTCAGATCTCGGAGACATGTAGCTCTCACCGGCAGCACTAACAGATTTTATTATGCGAATGATAACGGATGCTGATAAAAGCATGAACGTTGTACGTGCCCGTAATATGTCTCGCATTTTGACTCAAATTTAGTTACTAGCGGCGTTTATATTTTCCTTCAAAGTTCTGTTAAATCTATTCAGAATTTCAGATATAAGGTCAGATATGAGTGGTGTGTCGTATTTTCTTTGGTCTATTTGCTTCTAGTAGCATTCTCGTCACGTATGTTAACTACATTTGAAGCAGCTACTTGTTGTATGTTTGTCGTACCAATTATTTGCTATTTGGCTGTCGAGTGATCGATATCCTGTGTTTGTTTACTTTGGTTATATTATGAGCATAGGTTATGTTGTGGTGTAAGTGAAACACGTAAGTGCAGACACCAACAGATTTATTGAATTGCCTTCAATACTTATTTAATTACTATATGTTAGATATTGGGTTAGCCTGTAGGTTAGCAATTAAAGTCACGTATGCACTTCACTTGTTTAATTAATTCACTTTTTACATGATTGTTAGCAAGGCCACAGAGACGCGTCCGACCCGCGTTCTGTCGCAAACGGAAGAGGGTTTGACAATGACATATTTAAGTAACAAAGACATTTGTGACAATTTAGTATTGCCAATACTAAACATACTCCCGGGCCAGGTAAGAGATTATTGAGCAAGAGAGATATTAAGAGATTATTAATACATACAATGTTTTTCATTTAACAAGTTAGTTCGAAATGTTTGAATATAAACTTTAAATTGATTATGGCTCCAGGTCAAATAGGTAATTACTTAGATACAAAATATTTTACAGCATATTGAAATAATTCCTTTTTAAATGGAATCCCAAGCTTATGATAGTGTGATTAAATAATAGATAAACCAAAAACTTATGCTAACTAGTCATGCATCTAGTATACAAACTTAGTAGGTAATGTGAACTTCTTATATTTAGGAACTATTCATGCATATAGTTTACATATAGTATAGAATAATAGAATCAAGGTTATATCTAAAGTAACTATGCATGCATATAGTTTACAGCAAAAATAGAATAACTAAATCTAGTTTATATCTAGACTTAAGCAAACTTATAGCGAAAGGTACAATCTTAGTTTTTACTAGGCAGTAAGATCAATTTATGTATTGGTCTGGTATATTGTGATTTGCTAGTATGTACATCAACTGATCTTACAAGACCATCTGTCTTGTTTACATTTGTACAAATTACTCTGCCTAGAGGCCAAAAGAGAGGAGGTGTAGCCTCATCTTTGATTAATACAAGATCACCTACTTTAATATTACATTCTGCTTGTAGCCACTTGTTTCTGTTTTGCAATTCAGACAAATAACTAAAATAGAATTGTTTCCAAAATCTTTGTTTAATTTGGATAATCCGTTGATACATATCAAGTCTAGACTCATTTAAGTCTAGAAGATTAGGCTCTGGTAGGTCAGTCATGGCAGTACCGATGATAAAATGACCAGGTGTCAAGCAAGTTACATCATTTGGTAAGTCAGTGATAGGATACAATGGGCGTGACTTAAGTATAGCTTCTACTTGTGCTAATACAGTATATAAAAATTCATAGGTTAATTTTGTGTTACATAGATGCTTTTTTAGCAAACTTTTAGTACATTTTATTCCAGCTTCATAAAGACCACCCATGTGGCTCGCTAAAGGTACAGTAAACTTATATTCGATAGCACGAGTTGTGCAGTAATCTAGGATGTCTGAATAACATTTTTCATTTTTAAACATTTTGTACAGCTCATGTAATTCAGTTTTTGAACCTCGAAAATTTGAACAGTTATCTGTGTACAAACAAACCGGATAACCTCGTCTTGCTATAAACCTTTTGAGCGCGCAAATGAAGGAATTAGATGACATATCGCCAACTAGTTCTAAGCTAATGGCTCTAGTGGGAAGATCTATAAATAGAGCAATGTAACCTTTTGTATATTTACAGTTTCTTGTCATGGAGCTTCTAATGGCTATGGCTCCGCTATAGTCAATGCCAACATGAGAGAAAACCCGTGAATGAGTCACTCTGGGTGCGGGAAGATCAGCCATCTGCTGCCTGCAGACTGTGCCTCTGAACCGAATGCATGTAACGCATGTGTGAATACATTTCTTTACTTCATTTCTCCCGTTGATCGGCCAGTATTTAAGTCTGATATTGTACAAGGTACTTTGAATGCCGGAGTGAAATAACTTTATATGGTAATGATTTACTGTTATTGATGTTACATGGTCTTTGGCAGGAAGAATGATAGGATGAGCCTGTGTGTAAGGAATGTCTGAATGTTTTATCCTACCACCTACTCTAAGTATGTTATTGTTATCCATAAATGGGTTCAATTTTCTGAGTGGGCTAGAAGTATAGGTGTAAAGTTTCTGTTGCTTAGTGCTTGAGTTAGGTGTGTATGTGTCCTGAGTTGTAGTCTGTGTGGTGCCAACACCAATCTGAGAGAGCTCAGCAGGCGGCTCATGAACCTGTGTTTGAGTGGACTGTATTTCTTTTATTTCTCTTGCAAATGAATGCATCTGAACTTCTCGAATAATGAGGTTGTGAGCATGTGTAAGCTCTGAAACAGACAAGTGTTTGACATGTTTGTCATTTTTATTTCTTAGGTTGTGTGTAAATCTTAGGACATATGCCATTATTTTAGTTAACCGTGTAAAATTTGAGTGTTTACAAAAAACATTGTAAAGAAAGGATGAATGTTTTTGTGAGTCTGCGGCAATGGCTGTGACAGAATGGCATGTAGCTGTGGTGATGTGTGTCAAGTCTGGTTGTGTCGACGTATGAAGCTGTGTTTGCAATGTAGGCCAGTCTGACGGAGATTTTAAAATCCATGCAGGGCCGTTCCAATAGAGGGTGCAAGATTGTAGGCTGTCAGGTGAACTGCCACGTTTGATAACATCAGCAGGGTTAGATTTAGTGTCACAATAATAAATAGTACTGGGTGATTAGCTGACCACTTGTGTAGCTGAAAACCTGCTTTCCCTAGCAATTCGATGAGCTCACAGCATAGTTGTTTACATTCATTTAGTGTTCGTGCTCCATGTAGGTAGTCATCGATATACCCGCTAGACCTGATGCAATCTGCAGCTAGTTTGTGTGTATGAGTGTGTCGGTCAGCTAAATCTAACATTGTTCGGCAAGCAAGATAGGGGGCGCTTTTAGTGCCATAGGTTACAGTGTCTAGTTCTAAACATTTTAGTGGTTGTGTTCTAGATTCCCTCCATAACACTCTCTGAAGGGATGTCTGTGTTGGGTTGACATAGATTCCTCTAAACATTTTAACTATGTCACAGGAAAAGGCATATTTGTATAATCTGAATCTAAGTATAATATCAAAGAGATCATTATAAATGTTGGGACCTTCATAGAGAATGTCATTCAATGAAACTCCAGTTGAAGACTGGGCACTGGCATTAAATACCGCACGTACTTTTGTTGAAACATTGTCTGGTTTTACTATAGGAAAGTGTGGCATGTAAAATGCATGTTTGTCTTGAGCAGAAAAATGTTCTACATAGTGAGCATGGCCTAATTGAACAAATTCATCGAAGAAAACTTTGTATTGTTTGTATAGATTAGTGTCCTTTTGCATTCTTGATTCTAATTGTAGTAGGCATCGATAGGCCATATTGAATGAATTACCTATATGATCAAGTTTGTCTGTTTGTAGTGGTAGATTTACTATGTACCTGCCTGAGTGATCTTGTTTGGTGGTAGTTGTGTACAACTTCTCACAGTACATGTCTGCGGGGGAGAGGAGGGGCTTGCTTGGAGGCAACTCTTCTTGCTCCCAAAATGATTGAAGTATTTTGTCTGTGGATGAGTGAGCAAGGTGCATGCTAACCTTTTGTGTATTGTGAGACTCTATTGGTAATGTGTTAGGGCGATAAGCGCCAGCTACTACCCAGCCAAAGACAGTTTCTACAAGATCAGGTAGCGAGGGGCCTAGCTGTATGAACCCTTTTAGGTGTAGTTTGTAAAATAGTTCCTGACCTATTAAAAGATCAATGTTACCAGGAATAAAGAATGTTGGATCTGCTAGTAATGGTACTATTTTGTTTGGAATGTGCAATGACTTTGTAGGTATATATTTGTGTGGCAGAGGCACTGTTATTTCATCAACGACATTGAAAGTTAAGTTATTTTGATAAGAGCCGTGTCGTGAAGAAAAGTTTGCATTCACACTTACATCAGTGGAATTTTGTGAGTTACCAAGGCCAGTGAGAAGACATGGGTCGTGGAAGCTCTCCAGCTGAAGAGAGGCAGCCAGTCTGCGGGCCATGATGTTGGCTTCGCTTCCCCCATCCAGCAGCGCTCGAGCATTCACCCATTTTCCGTCAGGCCCTTGCAGTTTGATGACAGCTGTGGATAGCAACATTTGCGTAGTATTAGAATTGGATACTAGTACTGTGGAGAGTGTACCGAGTTGGTTTGTTAGCGTTGGTTGAGAGTTATTGTTGTTTAGTTTGATGGTAGGGTCTGTTGGAAGGGAGTTGGAGTTAACAGAGTACATAGGTTGTACCTGTGGTTCTTTGAAGCAGTGACCCGTGGATACAAGACTGACCTGTGATTGGCCTGCATCCTTTTTGGGACAAATTGATGTGTGGTGCTTAGAGGCACAATTGTAGCAAGTGTACTTAGAACACTTGTGATTTGGTTTATAGGGCTGTAAACAATTGAAGCATAAAGATTTAGCTTTTATGAGAGATGTGCGCTCAGGTATAGACATTATGAGGTAGTCCGGGCATTTATACAGGGCATGAAGGCCGCTGCACAAAGCGCATACAGGAGCAGATGTTTTTAATTTTACAGTATTAGTAGACACTTTTGTTGGAACTTTAGACACATTTTCAGCAAGAAGTTCAAAGGCAACTCTGCGTTGATTTAAGAATGTCAACAGCTCACTTAATTTGGAAAAGGTGTCATCTTTACGGTTGATTTCCCAGGCAGCACGCAGGGAATTATCAAGCTTCTGGGTTATAATAAAGATTAAAATAGCATCCCAGCTATCAATTGGAAGGCCTATTGCCTTTAGTGAGTCTAAACTTTGCTGCAATGTTACAAGAAAATCCTTTAAGTTTGTTTTGGTTACAGTATTGTGATTGACAATAGACTTTAAATGGATATTTACTAGAATAGTTTTGTTCTCATACCTTGTAGTCAGTATGTCCATTGCTTTGGAGTAGTTTTCCTCGGTGATGAGCAGTGAAGACACAAGGGTGGCTGCGTCGCCCGCAAGCGCCGCCTTGAGGTACTGCAACTTGGCTACAGCTGGTAGATCCGTGTTGTGCACGGTGGCGTCGAACAAGTTCTTGAAGGCGGGCCATGTTGAATAGTCGCCCGAAAAGTTTGGCAGCCTGATTCTGTCTAGTTTCATCACGGGCTTGTCTTCCCACAGCCTTGTCGAAGAAAAATGAGACCGAGGCGAGGCATGTCCGGTACGTGGCATGGTCCGCGGCCCGTTCAATATCTTGTCGATATTTGCTTTGGCTGTAAAGTATTTTTCTTCGAATAGCTCTCGTTCGTTTTCGTGTAGATCTTGTCGAGAAGGATCGCTATCCGCCGCTTCAAGTTGTTGTTGAATATGATTAAATTTTTCTAGTAAATTGTCGAGTTCTTGTTGACGCACCACGAGCTCGTGGTGGTTTACGTTTTCATCGACGACTGCCACATTGTTAAAAATTCTGGTTAAGCGACCTTTAATGCTGCTCCGTTGCACTTTTAGGGCTTCCAGGGTGGCTTCCATATTGTAAATCCGAAGTCCGAAATCCGTGTTCTTGAAGTTTTTTATTTTGTGGTTAGAATTTTTGAGTTTCGTAAGTTTTGGTAGGTACTTATTGTTTTTATTTTTCGTAACTTTTTTTATTTTGAAGATTTTTCGTTGTAGAAAAGTTGATGTCGTGTCGCGCAGGTAGAAATGCGTGGCGACTTGCAGTGTAGTGAATCGATCGGTTCGATTTTTCTGGTGTGTGTAGTGAAGCTTGCGTAGGCGCGTAGTTCTTGTAGGATTGGCAGTTGGCTTGTCTTGTTAAGCCGTGTTGACTGCGTTGTTGTGTTGTTAGGCTTGCTCGCCGCTCGTTCCGCTTGTTCGTGAACTTGTGATTATGTGCTTGACTTTTTGCTAACTTTCGGGTTGATTTCGTGGTGTGCCGACTCGACTCGGCGTGAAGTTCAAAATGGCGGCCGGTTCCGAGCCCGAGCTTCGATCGCTCGACTCCCGCACCGAAGGACCAACTTTATGTTAGATATTGGGTTAGCCTGTAGGTTAGCAATTAAAGTCACGTATGCACTTCACTTGTTTAATTAATTCACTTTTTACATGATTGTTAGCAAGGCCACAGAGACGCGTCCGACCCGCGTTCTGTCGCAAACGGAAGAGGGTTTGACAATGACATATTTAAGTAACAAAGACATTTGTGACAATTTAGTATTGCCAATACTAAACACTATATTATCAAAGAACCTTCCTTAAAATTTTCTTTAAATAAGCCTAAATACAATATTAAACTGTACAATATTAATAGTAAGTATGTAAATGTCCTTTGTCCTTTCATACATTTTCGTTTTGAAGAGAAACTATGGTAGAGAGTTTATTATTGTTACACACATCATCTTTACGAAATCATATTTGTCAAGTCCAACAACTTGAATATAATATTCGATGTAGTATGCACGTCGGTCGAGACTATTTATGTGTAATTGAGAGTATGTTCCGTGGCCCTCGTGGAGCAAGCCGTGCTGGGCTCGGAGGGCATTGTGTGGATGGTGTGAAGTCCCGCGGTGCCCAATTATTCCGACGGCGGCGGTGCGCAGGCGCCGCGCCCCCTATCGCGACTCGCCATCGATTACCAACCGGTTCGTTTTCGTTTATGGGTCGGACCATCTTGATATTCAACTCTCCCGACGCTCTTATATATGGAATTCCTAATCTGGATTTCTTGTTATGAGTATTATTCATTCCCGAGCTCGTTATACCACCGATTGTCATGAGGATTGTTACATATTTTATCATGGGCTACGTTTTTGGGCTCGCGTTGCAGGTGCGTCGTTTTTGAAACGTCGATCACGCCAATTAGTCATTTCCTTTTATTTGATTAGTTCTGTCCATTAGTTTTTCCGAGTGGGCTCGGCTGTGGAATTCGATTTCTTGTCCGACAGTTTCACAGCGCCACGTCAAGTTTCTAGCATTTATTATTTTCATTCAACAAGGGTTTTCCGAGTATGGGCGTACAAGTACGCCTTACTCATGCCTGTTTAATCGACGCCATTGCCTTATTTAAACGAGCGATTGCTACACCAGCAGAATACGTAACAACAAAGGTATAATAATGCGTTTTTGTACAAACTTTGTCGTTTATTTAATTAAATACCCTTAATGGGAGCAGCTTCACGGCCGCCATCTATGCACAAATTGCTCCGTTTACAGGGTTCAGTCGCGCACAGCGTCATTTGTCTGAACCCCGAGTAATTACAAAACTGCTAAGAGACACTAAACATTCTCTTAATAAGCAGCACGGAACCGGTTTCCTTCAAGTCACGTAATTTTATCTAGCTGATGAAGTTTCCTCAACTTTGTATCTCTCATCTCATACAGCCCTTTGAAAAATTCCGTGATTTCGAGTTGGGGTTATTCATCTTAAAAGCGGTCATTAAGTACAGAAGCTGCAATTTGTTTCTCACGTGACCTCGTTGCGGACCGTGAGATAATCGCGAACGGTAGTGTCCGAGCACGTACTAGCTCCTTATTAGGCAAGTGAGATTTTTTCTGTCGCCGTCTGCCTCCCGGCCGAGTCGTGGCATGGGATTGAGCGCGCATGCATGATTCCAGCCGCATAGCAGTTCGCTGCGCTTCCATTTTTGCTCCTTATATATCTTTGCGTTTCTGGTTAACCTGGCGTAACTATTTTGTTTTTCATAGAATTGCCCGTTCTGAAGAAAAAACCGTAATATTCCATGGAATCCGTAACTACTAAGTTTTTTTTCTACAATTTGTTTCATGATAGTCGTAAAGATATGATGTCTGTATAACTGTCATCGACCCTTCTAATATAAAAGTTTTAGAAATAACTTCAAGCCGTTCCAATTTTAATAAATATCTTCAGAATCGTAGGACCCTCATCTCATATGCTATTAAAGTCGAGCGCGAGTGTTATAGTGAAATATGATAATTTCCCTCTGTCACTTGTTCGAGGCAACAAAACGATTCGACACTGGCGCCGGCGGACCTGCCCTCGTCATCATGTCTTTAAACGACCAGTTTTTATTCCGCTCGGGTATGGACCATTAAACTGAGCAGATTTTCAAGTTCGCGCTTCACCGGCGCGCTCGCCGCCCGACGGCAACCGCTTGTTTATTACTGCCCCTTTGTTTCCCGATCGAGCTTAGCTTGCAAGTATTGCATGTTCGCTTTGCGCAACAGTTTCCCGAAAGGACCGATCTTCAATAGACTCGTTGTTGCAAACAAAAGGCGGCGCAACTCGATTGAGTGACCTTATTAAATCCGGACTATCAACAGAGCGGTTCAGCTTATTAGGCTTCCATTTTTGTTTTGCAATAATCTGTATATGGGTACCCGGAAGCGCGAGTGCAGGAGCCGCGTGGATGGAAACTCTTGTGCTCATGAATTATCCATGTAGTGGCTGGCGGCGTCTCCGCGGCGCCCGCTGCCTGCGCGTGCCACGCCACGCTACTACTCACTACACCAAACATCGTCCGAGATAATAAACAGATGAATATGTTTGTTTCCTCTTTATCAATCTTGCCATCATAAACTTCTTGCTAGTTTTCGGCGGCAAACTAGAAGCTCATATTTGTAATAAATTACAAATATGAGCTACTTCCAAAATTACGAATAGGAAACTGAGGTGAAGTGAGATTTTAGATTACCCTATTTCAAGTATGTGTATATAAAAAATACTAAGCGCGCATATATCCGTATTTACGTACTTTGTAAAAACTAAATTAACACAACTGTTATTGGATATAATATAAGTACTAAAAGTAAAAGTAGCAGATTGCGCAAAAGAAAAATATTGAGTTGCATCCAACAAACAAAACCATTAAAATTTCCTTTCAAAATGTATGCCGAGCCGAGCCGAGCCGAGTAATCGAGACGTACAAAATAGCTGACTATAAACGTCGACGTATTTGCTATATCATATTTCAGAGTGAACTGACGACAATTCTTGCTCTAGCTTTTACCCAGATATGGGAGAAGGTAAAATAAAATGCCACAGACCATATATTCTGACCATAAGAATAACCGACACTATTAGCTAACTCCAGAATATAGGTCGATAGAATGTAATCTACGCTACGTTTGTTTCTTTGCAGTTGCATCCGACGCGCTCGACACTTGCGCTGATGAATGGCTCCTGCGCTTTCATCTTTCGACATTATTACATCCTCTTCTTATTAATTATTATGATTTATAGCGCCATCATTGACGCCAGCTCTATTTACGATGTATCATTGGTTCGCACTCGAAAACTTATCGCAAATTGTTCTTCGTTGCTTTTATGGGTTCGCCAATTTTCGCATTCCGGATGCGTATTCCTAGTATATATTAGCCGGAAAGGCTGATTTATTATTTGTATCAATAATAAAACTATTTTATTACCGCTCCATCGTCTGTCATTGAAATAATAAACACGATTCCCTCGTAGGCAGATGTTTTTAGTGCATTATGGGAACGAATAATTTTGTTTATACGATAAATAATATTTAAAAGTCGTTGATAAAGCTCATATAAATTTTTACGTTGGCGTGGCGGTGTCTGTTTTGATTTTAAATAGAACGACCTGCTTTTCATAGAAATTCTTGTTTGTCTGCGGTTTATATGTTGGCCGACTGGCAACATGTTTGCAAGTTTGCTGTATGCCATGATCCTTAATGCAGGAGTCAAGAATTCGTAATTACATTATAATATCAAAGTGTACAATTAACGACTGGCATATTTCCATGCAAATGTTATCGATTGGTGATCTCGTATTAATTTGTTTAACGACCTCTACTTCTTCATCAGGTGTCGAATATTGCGATTTGAGAACTTGTTCATCGCAGTCGTAAACTATAACGAGTATTTGGTCCGAATCTGTTGGATTTTATTGTAGCATGATTTTTTTGTTTAAATTGGTTGACCTCCGACTTCACGATTTCAACTCGAATTTAATCGTTTCTGACACCGACCTGACATTAGTTTGGCGCCACACACACAATTTAAAACTTTTAGGTTTATGGTTTTTTTATTTATCATACTTTCTATTTTAGCCAAATAGTATTGTATCTAGCTGGATAAACAAGCTGGTGACATGTTGGCAGTAGTACAATTACGGGCGTACATTGCGCGACACCAATTACACTTGAAATCGGGACGCGTCGCTCGGCGCTAATTAATTGTAATGTACACTGCTGCCTCGGGGCCTCTAGGGCTGCTGCTAGAACATATATAGCCCCTTTCAGCAAGACCGTATTATTCTAGACTAGCTCTGGAATTTATCGAGATGTCCTGAAAGTCACACGCGGGTCTCACAATATTGATATAGCAGCTGGTGCTCGATTCAATTTGTTTATGCCTATAATATCTAATAATAACACGACTGATCTGTGTCCTGTATATTTTGACAACCCTGGCGTGTTCCCGCTACGATCAGTCCCGTGTAGAATACCTAATATCAGCTGTGGCTCGCTACATGACCGTGTGATTTATGGGAAAGGATGCTCTTTTGGTGGCCGTCTAAGGCTGATAGTACAATTCTATGTACTGGACACCGTTACGCATTAATTGTTTTGTACCTCAGTGCGACTAAAATATAAGTGATTGTGTAATGATTTGATAGTCAATGATACTGAGAACTGGTTTTGCTACATGTCTTGTCCTGTGTAATTTTATTCAGCTACAATCTGATGTCTATAACCATAAAAGAATCTATAAATTTGTTGTGTATGACTTTTTCATAATATCGCTAACGAGCTTACAAATCACGCCATACACTGACTTGCGTCAGTTGCTCGTTACGTGCAACAGTTATTTCTGTAATATATTTATCTCACATTGTGATCTTGAGAGCAGAATTCTTCGAGATGTAATGACTGTATTGCATTATTCAGGATTCAGAGTGTCTGGTAGTGCACTGTTTTCCCACAATTGGTCTCGAGATAGCGTTAAATCTGTTGAGCTCTGCGGAAACGCCTCAGTTAGAGCTGGTAAGTTATAGTCGGTGCTTTAGACAATAGATTAAAGATTGGGCACGACCGACGCGGCAACATCGTTTTGCAAATAACTAGCAAAAATGTATTTTAACACGAATAACATGCTCATTATTATATAAAACAAACTTGCTCTTCTTAGCTATTTGTAACTTAAATCATCGTCTCTGGCACAGATATCAATTATTTGAAAACGCGTTGTCGTTAACATCTACATGGCTCGCAAATTTAAATTGATGAAACATTAAATTGAATAGTTTACGGGCAAACGTTGTCTAGACGTTTTGGGAGGGGTCAATTTCAAATTGCCGAGTTGAACGAATTGTTTCACTATCGGTCGACCGTATCTCAACCAAAAAAACAATTTGCCATAAGTTCAGAACGCGTAATCGCAATTAATGTAAGTACTTGAGGTGTGAAGTACATAAATGTACGTGTGTTCGCCCAGTGTAGTACTCTAGATTGCGTGTAAACCAAGCGCGCGCGCGATGTGTATCTAATGTCTGCGTGTGCATGATCAAAGCGACATGTTGCGTCGCTAACTCTTGTTATTGCTCCTCTCGTGACTCTCTCGTCGTTTACCCCATCAAATTAGTGTTTACATTCGTTCTCATTATTCCCCACGACCCCTTTGAGTCCGTTAATTTTAACGTTCTCGTTGATTGCTCACTTATCTCCCCCTTCTTTTGATCCTACTGACTTTATCTCGTCTTCTGATCTTCATGTTTGTTGAAAGTGTTATCCTTCATAAACTCTCACGATTCATTAGCTTCTCTGTTATCGAATTCTTTAATCGCTTACTTCCTAATCGCTCTTGTGTGATGAGAATTGGAGCAATTTGGGATGTGAAGGAAGCGATTGATGTATTTTTAGCGCGTATGTGAACCGCTGCTGCGGCGGAGTACGGTCACGTATGACTCACCGTGGGAAACTAGATCTGTGCTATCAGATATAATCAATACACCGCCTGAATGACATATCGAATCGTGTAACTCAATATCGTGACCCATTCGGGCATGTTTTGAAAGTAACACTAGTCTCTCTAAACTGGTGTCCGCTCGGTGCGGCGAGATTTGACCTATCGCCGGATACTGCGCCGCACCAGCTTGTTGTACTTGGCGTCTCAACTGATACACGTTTCCGGTCATCCTAGTTTACATCTCTCGGCGCCGGTTTAATGTCAGGACTGCTTACCTCCGTAAATTCTCATTGAATTTATAGTCTCCCTTTATCTTAGCAAAGCAAACCTTCATGCTTGTATTTCGTGTGTACATTATATATATACATAATTTTTGGTCGACGCATCTTTTAGATCTTAACAAATGAAAGTTTACCAAAATGAATAATTTAATTCTATTGATGTTATCGTGCACGTATCTGAGTCCAACATCAATATCGTTTGTCCGTCTGTCAGATGTTCCAATCAAGTTAGGTCCGAGAGTGATGTGAGGTGTGTGTTTCGGAGCACTCATCAATCATTGTATCGGAGGTGCTCACTAGCGGTGTCAGGGTGGTGATGCCTACTGCCACATTGAACAGATACTTGCTGATGAACTAATTGTTCTTTCGCACTTCTTTCGCTCTGCTTGTTATTAACGATGGGGTTTTCCTTATCAGCTGACGATAACCTGACACGGGCTCGGGTTATGTGTTCTAAATTCTTGGACGCGATAACACTCACAGGTACTGGAAAGTCTGTGTAAATAACTCAATTAGCCCAATTCGTTTACGTGGAATCGAATATGGCTTAATCACTTACCATTAACGGATAGTTTTGCAATGTTAAGTGGTGTGCTGTAATCAGTATTCTAGATACTAGCACGATGCTCACGTTGGGAAGCCGCCGTCTTCATATTACTACAGTTAGCTGAAGTTTAAAACTTTGTATTTCATGAGGTTGCATCCTGTGTGTAGAAATCAAAAACTCGTATGATTTTACATTAGGCCCTTGCGCAATATCAATTTAAAAAATTCGCGATCACATTATATCGTGCTCATTAACGATGTCCATAAAATATTTTTCTCGTATACATATGTATATGCCATTTGTAAATATTCTTTAACGAGTGAGAGTGGTTTTGTAAGTGAATTGTTGGGAAGTTTTAAAAGCTTTTGGTATGATTGGGAATTGCGGTCGTATATTAGCCAAAGCCAATTGGCTTTGGTTGGCTTTGGCTAACTTTGCACCTTTCGTAAGCTTAGTCCATTGCTACAATATCTGTAAACCAGGATATTTAGTTATGGTTAAGTTATTATTGTGAATGCTTGATAAAAATTAATTACACAGCTTTATGTACTTAAGCTATCAGAAGCATTCTTCTTTTGCACAAATGTTTGTTCCTAACGATGGATTAATCGGACAATTTCCATTTAACGTAATACAAATTTCGCCTTAACTCGGTCTAAAAGGCAATAATTTCCAATTGCGAGTCAATTGCGTGTTGTCAGCGGAGATGATGATGGATGCACCCACCGCCCGCTCCAATATCGGTTTCCTGCCATCATCCAATATCATTCTATTACGTGCGCGCATACTGACTGTATCACCACTTGACCACCTATTGTTAGCTCCTAAGCTAATGGCTGCATAGGGGTTTGGGGTCACCCGTCATTTTTTTTTATTTCCTTTTACACTGAAATCAATTTTCATGCTAGGCAGGCACATGAAATACACTTAACTGCTGAAATCTTCTTAGCTATAAGCTGCTATGTACATGATAAAGCTACATTACATTGTAGTTTATATCATATCACAGCTGGAATGTTGTACCTTTTTTTTTTTTTTCCGTGGGGGAAATGCATTTGCGCATTCCCGCACTCTCCCCGGGGCAGCGGGGTATGTCGGGCTCGGAGCTACTCCACTACCGACTAAAACCTCCACGATGTCCCTTCACCTTGGTAAGGACGGGGTTCGCGGGCAAGCGAGCAATACTCCTCCGCAATTCCCGTCCCAACCGCAGTCCACTGTCTGAGTGGACCCGCCTCAGGAGGGAATGTTGTACCTACAAACGCAGGCTCGATAGATGGTAAATGGCAATACACAATTGGCCCGGGGCCGAGATTACTTTAAATTGATATTACTGCTTGTTAAACGAGTCCTGTCTCATTTGCTGCATGAGTGACTGCGCTCCGAACGAACACATTGCTGCGCTATATTTGCGTGCGCCTTGCGCTCGGCACCCTTCTTTCATTCTAAGCCTTGTATAAACATGCTCCCTGTGTAGTTTTTTAATATTACTACGTATTGAATAGTATTTCGCAAATATTATATAATTTTGTAAATTTTTAAATTTATCTAGTTTATAGTTTTATTGTGGTTGTAGTTTTAGAATACCCATTAATGACGAGCTAATTCACTAATGCATATATCAGTTTGCAATTCTTTCATATTGCATTGTTACTTACCGAGTCATGTTCCGACCACTCTGCTAAGTCCGGCGTGTAATTATCTGAACCAGTTTCAGTTTACTATGTATTTACGAAAGAAAATATTGTAAAAGCTAGCAAGATGTGATGTTATTACCAGTATGGGAACCTCGGGTGTAATCTTCCGTTTCCGGTGACTAGGCGAGGCATAAATCAGCGGTTTTGATTGCCTCAGGGGGTTTTGTCATTACGCTTACTTGTAATGAAGTGTTGCAGTTTCTTGTTTCTGACGCTCCAAGCACAAGTAACTACATTTCCACTAAACTATTTCTTCCAATAGCGTTTTGAAGCGCATTTCTAGTAGGTATCTTCTGGCCGATTCCTGCATCTATTTAACATTACATCTATGTCTGACTCATCTGACCTGAATACAGTAGAATCTCATTACTTTATTTATCATATTTATTTATTTATTTATTTATTTATTTATAATGGTACACAAAACAGAATGTGTTCACAAATAAGCTAAGTATACTTTCAAAACTGGTTTTGATCCAGAACAAATTCCTAAAATAAGTGTACACAGCTTGAACAACATAAATGCGATTAATAATTTCAAAAACCTGAGTTAGACAAAGTAGTTTGTTAGACAGAGAATACAGTACCAGTTAGGTACTGTATTCTCTGTCTAACAAACACACAAAAAA
This sequence comes from Macaria liturata, assembly GCA_964023185.1. Lineage (NCBI taxonomy): Eukaryota > Metazoa > Arthropoda > Insecta > Lepidoptera > Geometridae > Macaria > Macaria liturata. Next base: position 1,039,833 of record OZ026827.1, on the reverse strand, counting down.
CAACGATAATCAAGGACAACATAATTACAGACTAAATTGTATCTTACAATTAGTGATCATATAGAGCTTTGCATTAAAATAGCTAGAACATTACGCTTGAATGTGGATAACACACAATTAAATACATCCAGTGACTGATGTGACAGTCTACATCATATGATGTAGACTAGGTTTCCAGCTGTTTCCAGGCTCCGCTGCACTGACTTGACAGCGCCTTTATGTCAAGTCTCCCAGTGCCAACCATAGATGTAATGCTCCGCATCCTCTGCGTCAGATGTTCCAATAGCCGGGAGGGTATTGCTATTACGCTCGTTTGCAATCAATTGCTGCTATTTGTTATTACATGTAAATTTTAAACCCCTTTTCAATATAATGGTCACTGCGAAGTTTATTACCATTATTACAACTTAATTTTAATATTGCGTCTGTAATCATCGTCGCTTTTGTAGCTTTTTAATATTCTTCATTTAATTATATCTAATCGTATCCACTACTCTATGGAGCCAGTTTTTGCTTCTTGCAGTAAATTCTGTGTAGTAGCAGTCTATTAGTAACGCGATTGCTGGTGTCAGGAACCTGCGCCGGTTGCAGCAGTGCGCGATTATGCAGGCTTGTGTCAAGTAATGCAAAATTATTGCAATTTGTGAATCGCGTGGGCAGATTTCGTGGGCTTGATACATTGCAGTCGTGGCCAATACTAATACCTTGGTATGCGGTACGCTCGCCACCTATCGCTCCTAGCTTAAAGGCCTATTACCGATATGTCTGTATTTCATTTCTACTAGCTAGGCCTCTGGCTTCTGTACGTACATCTAAAATAACTTTTCTGCAGAGCAACCGTTTAAAGTGCGTGTGATCAAAATAATAATGAAGTGGATGACGATAAAGATGATTCTGTAGCTGAGCTCGTCCAAAGAAGGTGTCGAGGATAGAAAAAGAAAGTGTGAATATAGAATTTACTGCAAATTCTTGCAAACGATCGACGAACGACTGCGGCTTAAAGTTGAATTTATGTAAAAAAAGTTGTTTCTGAGGTGGAGTTTACAGCAGGGCTCCGCGGGGCGCGCGATAAATCCCAGCGAGCATTGTCCTGTCGAAGACTGCGCCCCGCCGACTCCGCCTCGCACTAAACTAACATAAGAACGTACTTAGCGATGCTATTACTGATTGTATGTACCTCAACGTGCTAATACGTCAATAAAAATAACTCCGCTCGAGCCGGCAAAGGTGCTAAGGACCAAATGCAATCATTTTTATAGCCCTCTGTTGCACAGTGTAAAAACTCTTTCTAGAATGTACACTATAAAAATTGAAGATTACTGGTAGGTACTTACACCTATAATATATGATTGTTTTTTATAACTTTGTTGGAAATGATGGCATGAGTGAATGATAACCATCCAACGACTGTCCAAGTAAATTAGTACTCAAATAACAATCTGTCGTTTTTGTGATGTTGCAAAAATTGCGTCGGTCTAAATAATTGGTTATGTTATGAGTGATACGTACACGTAATTTGAGTGTAAAATTGCAATGTGTCCGCAATTAGAGTGGTAGTTGCGTTTCCGGGCGCTAATGAGGCAGCCGCACGCCTCACGCCACCCTCTGCCCGCCACTTGTTGAAAGCTCCGGCTTTCGTTCGTGTTCTTTTCCACATACTCGTGTTCCGAGGAGCGCGATTTAACTCGCAAACTTTTTGCTCCTTTTCGCTCCTCGAAGTGCGAATTTCGCGCTGCGCCGGACGTAATAAAAATACCACCAAACAACTCGCACAATAGGCTCATTGATGCAACCTAATCCTTCTAGAACTCAGTTTTCGGAATCGCTCTCATTAATAACTAGCCGACACTATATAGAAACCAGAGAGAACCCAATAATCCGATTAAAATTTTATTTTTTGATCGTAAACCGTCAGTGATATAAGTAATGCCGTCACGGAGCGTCAGACCTGTTTTATTGTATATTTCTGAATATTTTTATTGATCAGAGTCTATAAATTGTTGGTATCGGTCCTGCGCTGCGGTTATAACGCGCTATATATCACACCGGGGATTCTTATGTCGATAAATCATGTATGCGCTCGGTTATTACTGCAGCCACGCCTAGGATCGTCGCCAGAACAGGCTGTTGTGACTCAACTGTTCACTCGCCATGAAGTATTACGCGAACAAAATCACACATCCCCTCATTACATGGTCCCGGGAAGCCACAAAAAAGAAAGTCGAAGCCGTGTTAGGTTACTCAAAGAAGCGTGTTCTTGCTTTCCGGGAACAGACAGTCGACATGTGCGCGGAAATGCCCTGTTTATGTTCCGATCACGGATTCGGACAGCTCCTTTTAAGTCTAGTTTATTACGTCTCTGTACAAATAACAGAGGGTTTGGTAACCAGCTATTTCAAGCATACAATGAAATTATATCTCTCCGCATCGGGTGGGCCGGTATCTCAGAAATTCACCGATACATTTCCTAATAGCGTAACCGTTTTAGTTGAGAATGGCACAGTTACATAGTACCGGCCGTAGTAGCTGCATTGTCTAGGATCACTAGGCCTGCAACGTTCTTATTTCGACGCGAGCACTGTTCAATTTATTATGGTAATTTAGTAATACGGCGCGCAGTCGGCGTCGATTCAAAGGAGCTCTTAATAAGGACGTGTCCCATTTAATCCAACCGATGTGGTCGCTAACATTCTTACAAGAGTTTGATCTCAACATTTTTGTATATTGGGGCTTGTTTTTCTCTCGAACCATTTCCCACCTCTCGTTTCGTCGTCGTCGAGAATTTAAACGAGCTCGCCTCGATCTTGATCGTGCCCTCCGACTTGGTTTTATTTGTGTTTCGTGCAAGAAAAATTGTTATGTTCTTGAAATTATATATACGGCTACGTTTTACGAGGACCTTTTAAAATAACAAGAACTACGTTTTAGAGAACAATGATGTGGTTATGACTACGACCTTTACCGCGACGACAGTCTGGAATCCGATCACCAAACCTGACATTGCACTGGCGAGCAGTGTGGTGTAAAATAAATGGAAAATAAAGTTTTCACATAAGGTTTTATTCATGTAGTAGCGCCCTATTGTGTTCAATCGAATTGGAGCTGCAGAAATAAGGTCTATATAGAGTTTTTCTTATTTGGTCGTGGCCGCCGTGGCGGGTACGGTTTGTTTTGTTTTTACCAGAGGTATTGTGCGATGGACAGTGGATTAACAAGAGCGTCGGCGCCATCCAGGGCGTGCGGCCTGCGCCGCGAGTGACCGGGACAGAATAGCAAATGTGTCTCGTTGTGCGGCGGCCGGTATCTGATGGCGCACGGTCGCTGCTCCTCCAGCAGACACACGGGAGATGCGTGCGATTGTACGCATTACCATACTGTCCCTACTACTGCCGCGCTCGTTTTTGTTAAGCTCGGATTGGTTTCATTGGTTATTCTCGCGGTGCCTTTGTTATACATATTCGGCCGCTCCACACGCTGTCATAAAATTACCTGTATGAGTTTCAAGTTAGCGAGATTATCCTGTCTCCGCTGTTAAGCTGGCTAATTGACGGAGGGCGTTGTGCCTTCAAATTGTGTTCAAATATTTGTAGTGCGGACGCGTAAAGCGCAGTGCAAACACGCGCTCCGGCCGTGTGTTTGCCGAGCCCAATGAGCCCCGGCTGGCGTTGTTTGTCCCTCTTATCTGTACGTGATCTCTGCTCGTTCGCTTCTTTACTCCTTCTCTTGCTTTCTATTGTCCACCATCTAAGGCTAAGACCGTGTTGCCACGTACTTCGGACACGTTTTTCATTTTGGGGTTTGGGCAAGTCCTATTACCTGCTTTGCTTTCTCTTGACAAATAGACGTTCTATTTACATTTTGATTTATTAACGTTTGTTTTTGTACTAATGTTGATCTATTGCTTGTTTCAGGTATGTAATCCAATATAATAATGTGACGTACAACTATATGGAATTAGTATGAGTAAGCAAACAGCATAGAAATGTGCAGGTTATGTTAATACGGATCCATCAATTTGTGTTGTAACTTTTATGATGACAGTACACAATTATTTGTCATGTACGTAAATTAGCGGCGCTGCTTGTTGAATTAATACATAACTGAGTGCGACGAGGGCTCGCGCACTTAAACCTCCGTGTGAACATAACCTGTACCTTATAAGAAATAAATAAATTATAAATTCAGCAATCGCCGAGCATATCTAGCCGATATACTTGACAGAGCGGAAGCGTTAATTATGGAAGTGGCATCCGAAGACTCTTAGAAGGATTGTACTTGTTTCTAATTAGGAAAGTTTTTCTTTGTGGCTCTACTGAGGCGACGTTATTTACTCGATTCATTAGGACAAGTATGCGGCTCGCGATGTCTGATTAAAGGAAACAGTGGGATTCCTAGACGAGGCGGGCGGCATTTGAAGCCGTGCGGTATTCCGGCCGCGTTGGTTAATTCTCGTTAATTGCGCCCGAGCATGCCAGCATTGCCAGCAGGCAAGCACTCTGCCGTGTAGCGCTACCAAAACAAGCCTAAGTTAGCCTGAGAATTGTGGCATCACAATGTTTAAGAGCGGTGGTGTTTGCAAGTAGGTTTATTTATTCAAGGACTGTTACAAAATAATAAGTACTTACTTAAACTTTTCGCACAATAAATAATTTCCAAATGTCTAGACTCTAGACTACCTTAAGGCTAAATAAATAATAATAGTTGTTATTGTGTTACCGGCTTTTGGTATAATCACATTTATTCCTCGGTCAATTATTTTTTCCATCGTCGGCTCGTGCAACACATGCAGCCGCCTCACCTGCGCCATTACGCATTCAGTTCTCGCAGAGGTTGACAGACGGGATCGCGGTGCCAGCTAAATGAATCAATTGCAAATGTCCGACAGTTTGTGCGTCCCTGCAATGTGCATGCTAAGTGCACGAACACATTAGCCCGCGGCTCACATAGGACCTGCTCGGTTGGATTGCATGTTACCGTTGCATCCACTATGTCTCGCTCTTCATTAATTTGTGCATTTTAGTGTTGAGATGGGTATCACTGCTCTACCCTATATTTGTTGTACTCTATATTCTGTGACTAGATAGATTTTAAACCACTATAATATGTGTTACCACATTAAAAGCTATTAATAGGTTCATTTTGCCAGTTATTGAAGTCTAGCCAAGATAGATTTAAAAAAAGTGACAAAAACTTCTTAATGAACGCTTTACATAATTTATAAGCTTCTGTAAAACCAGTCTTAAACTCGTATGATCCAACCCATTCACAATTTTTGGAGTCCAAATTAAATATTCACGAATATTAAACACCGGACGTTGAAATGAGAGTTTTTGCAGGTCTTTAACGGTATCACAGTATCACGGTCGGATCATCGAGACGATATAGCCACTGTTTAATCAAATCCAGATCGCGGCAGGGACGTACACCAATACGAGCAGAGCGATGAAAACTTAATCGTCATCTTATTAAGATGTATCTTCATACAAATAGGAATCATCCAAATTACTGATCGTCGTTATTATTTGTCATTAGTTTATCTGAATTATACATACTCATAAATGTATAAGTACAGATCTCGTTCTACTAGCTCTCACCTTGTCTGTACTCCTATTAGTTATCTATCACTTGCTTGTCCACAGCTACATCTCATAATGTAGCTACTCTTTCAGTGGATGTTATCTAAGTCGTCCCCTGGTCCCCCACTGGCCGTATGTCGTTGTTAGGTCGACTGATTGATGTTGTCTGCAATTAAGCAATTTAATGGTCCGCGCAAACCGAGTTTCCTGCGCACGCAGACATAACGTGAGAAAAATGGCAAATTATCGCACGACGTAGGGTTACTGCTGGGGTATCTTCAACCAATCACCGCGCCGATAAAGCCTGCCTCAATTAAATGAGATTAATTAGGTATATTTAAAGCAAAATTTAATGGTTTCAATCAGACAACAATTCTGGCAATGGCTCTGGAATGTGAAGTAAACGGTTCGTTCCAAGCGATATGTATGATTTTGAACGTTCACCAACATTATTGGGCCAGAAATAGCATAAATACATGTAAAGTGTTTCACTTTGTCTGGTTATTTGTCCTTGATCGGATAATGCGCGGCAAGAGGCGTGATTTAGTTGAGCTTACGGCTATTCCGTTTTCACCTTTACTGCAAAACTGTTATTCGGAATGCGTTTGGCCCTAAAGCTGATGTGTATATTTGCATCTTGTAAGACTGACAGCATCATACTAGGTATACCTATTTCTTCTCGAATTGATAAATACATATTTTTCGTCGTATATGTCGTGTCTAATCAAAACAGACAGTCATGAAAGCTATTCCTAGCATTTGATTCCATTTGTTCCGCGAACAATTACCCTCTCAATGGCGATATTATCTAAGTTAGATAGATTTAGATCCATAGATCATACCGAAAGGATTTGAGAGTCACGATCCGCTACGACAGGCTACTATTTATGAATATTAAAGGCGTCGTGCATGGAACTGCACTATCTCGATGCATACCTCGGCCTTTGTTGAACAAACTGCATCTGTTTGGCCCCACTTCCTAGTGATTTAAGTAAAAAATATATACATATACTTAATATAATCAAAAATCTATATCGCGGTTTCGATCACATGCAATACTTCCATGGATCTTTAAACCAAAGTACTATTGATACAGTATATTGACCAATTTCTTCAAACGACTCTACATACTACATTATAAGCAAATAACTAGTCCATTGATTTGCGGGTGCGGTTTCAATTCCGCAGCAATAAAGAACGCAATAAATCTGCAGACTCGCATCCACTCGCTTCGCTGCGAATTGAAATCAATACGTAACCTCTAATCACTGAACTGTTAAGTATTTAATAGAGCCGGAATAAGGCTGCGCGCGCGCACGCGAGCGCCGCGCCCGACTGCGGACGGACGGATGGACCGATTTGCATTTATGTCGCATAAACTTGTGAATTTAATTACTTACATAAATAACAAGATAATATTAATGCTCAATGACATAAACTGCTGCTAGTATGTTACGGCGATTTATGACTGCTTCGTAATCGCGAGCTATGATTTTGCCTGTCATCATCACATTGTACTTGAGACTTGGCAATAGTAAGTACATGTTACTTATAAGCACTGTCATATTATTTAAGAAACCTTTCGCGGGTTGTATGCGTAACTGGAATACTAAATACAAATACATTTTACGGTGGATAAAAGTAAAACTTGGTTATCAGATGTCGGTTCGTTATGTGCCTGAATAAAAAAAATATTGCCACGAGGAAAGATAAAAAATAAAACTTACTTATTAATTTAAGCTGTATGTAACCATGCCTTTATCTATTCTTGTACTGGCTGCCGCAGCCCGAGAGGACTCTCAGCAACTAAATACATAAACCTTACTTGTAAACTTGTTAGCTTCATGATCTGCTATATTTTGTGATCGACTTCAAGAAGAAATCCTCGAAGACACTGTATTTTGTGATATATCTCGATAACGTCCCCCTTATACTATCCACAACCAGTTTAGCTAACTAGTTTCATAATGTGCATCCATATTATTCAACTGCCCTTATACCGCAATAGTAGTTTCCAACTTTTTATCTCGTGCAATAAATATTTATTTTATTTCATTTAGGACTAAATAGTACGACAAAGTTCTTAAAAAAATGACAAACCTTGTACGCCTAAGTTAAACAAGTCCATAAAAAGTAATGGTTTGTAAGTGGCGGCAGGGGCGGAGATAATGCCAGATATGTGGTCCGCAACGACAGCGACAGCATCCTAAATTGGTGTGAAGTGAATTTGCCGCGTTTTACACAGAAAAGCAGTCATGGACAAAAAAGCGTCTTGACAGGGTTAGAATTAACTGCTCCGCGGTACGCGTTCGAGGAATCTCGAGGCTTTGTTCGCGCCCGAACGAGTTCTCAGATTCCTGAAGATGTATCGAGGTGTCAGATCTTCAAGGTCAACGAGAAACCTGTGTTGGAAAATTGCTTACTACGGCGCCAGCTTGTTCATTTTAAAAGAATCACATAGTGGATTTGGTAGCTGCAGCTATAACTATGTAAATGAATGCGTTTATTTCCTTTTAACAAAGAGTATGGTTCTGACCCGTAACAGTCCCGTTTTCGCCAATAGCGATTAAATTAACAGCCGAATAACGGTTATGTGTTACGTTTGTGGTCGATAACATTTTTATAGTAACGATCGACAGTTATACTGTCTGGGACATTGCTCATAGAGTCAGTCCGTCAAATCGGCTGGGTGACTTGTTGCTTGTGTTGCCACGGCGTGACCTCAAACATCCCCAGAACGAGTCGCTCGTGCTCCTACTTTTTGTTGTTCGCTCCGTCGCGCCGCCATCTTTCCGAGAAATGTCGCTCTACTACAAAAAAACCTTCGACCGAGTCGCGGTCGACAGAGGTGTGAATATAATTAATGGTTTATCAAAAGACCCGCCTACCGACTTCGCGTTTTACCCATTGCATTGCAACCTATTCGGTCTCAAACTCATTTAGCGGCTGCCGATATCCAAGTTTTTTACAGAGCTCGGAGGTCCATTAATTTGACTCAAGATTATTTCTGTCCGTACATCGATCAGGGCGAGGTAACATATCAAATTTTAATTGGCATGCTCGTAAATCAGAGTTATGAAGAGAGTCTAATTTGATCTCTCCTTCGCCGAGCTGTCGTTAGTCGACACCTGGGCTAAACAACTCCGTAACTGTCATATTTGTCAACGTTTATCGCTGTTTTCCCATAGATTATGCTATATTTATACCCACTCAGATATCCAGTTTCTCCTATTAGCGGTGTCTAAGCTGGGATTACGTTTTACGTTAGGACGGTGTCACAGAACTCTTCGCTCTTATCTGAGCCATTAGCACTACGTGCGAAAAAACGTAATGAGGCTTTGCCGGTGGTCGTTTAGGTTTTATGTTTCCTCGGTTTGCGTCGTAATACTACTGAGAGTTTGTGTTTATGTTGCAGTTTTATGGCGCATTAGCTTCATTAGAGAACAGTTTTGCGGAAATGCAAACAGCGTCTATGTGTGGTGACACAGTGGTGGGGCGGCGTCGCGTGGCGGCAATCCGGCCACTTCTAGTGCCAACTCCAATGTATACAGATACACCCATACTTCCATAACATGGTGCCACTGCCAACGCCTTGTTATTGTGTTAATCCACTTAAAATGTTTCAAATCGTTGAGACCAAAATTGTTCAACCGGATAGCTCTAATTTAAAATATCATTTGGACAATAAATTGCTAAGACAATAACTCTTTTTCAGAAAGTCTGTTGTAAACTGTCAGTTTGTCACGTATCAGATAAAAACCTGTAAGTCCATAATTACTCACATAACGATTTAGCTAATGGTCTCGGGCTCGGCAGCCGTGGCCATATACGTTACTCGGCGCGGCATAACTATCAACCAAACAGATTAACACCCGTATTCACAAACGATACTATGAGGTCTCACAGCGCGCGCGGACGCACATGGTCCCAAAAACCTATTCATAAACAATACTTGAGTGGCGGCCGGCACTATGCGTCCTTTTAAACGCGCGCACAGCCAAGGGAGCTCGCTAGCTATTTTAACCTACGCATAGGGCTTGTCTTTATCAAAGTTGTATGGCTGGTTATGTTTAGATGCTTGTTTACCGATTTTTGCAGTATTTATGAAGGAGTAATAGGTGGTATTCTCTTAGGTGACAGTGGATATGGATGCCAAACCTATTTATTATTAACCTACTACAACAGTGCAGGAAGAAAATTATAACAAATCTCACATTAAAACAAGAAACACTGTTGAAAGAACTATAGGAGTTTGGAAAATAATGTTTCCTTGCTTAACAAAAAATATGGCAACGTAAACAAACACATGTCACGTGAATGCATGAATGGTATTTTCTTAGAACTGGAATACAATTGTTTTATTTTTAAGTCACTCTTAAAATACTTTAGTATAGTTTTGCTTCGTTTGCCAGTCAATATACCATATTAAACCAAGTTAAAATTAAATACTCAATAGCAAAGTATTAGGTAACATAACAATGTTTATAATTTGTAAAGATAGTAAAACTAAATTTCTAAAATTTCAGTTACCACATCGCGTCCGTAATGTAATTTTTTTATTTGGTATTTCTAAGTGCTGCGACATTTTTAAATACAATACAATATAGTACAAGTGTAACTTATTATTCAATTAAAATTAACACGACAAATCGACAATGTTTTAAACAAACGGTTTGAGGTTACTTTTATTTGATTTGATTGTCATTTACTCCTGTCAAACTCTACCATGAACTTAGCAATACAAATGGACCAATCACATGTCGCCATTTTACGCAGTGCGTTTACTTTTTCAAGCATTACTTAAGTTTTGTCTATGAATAGAAAGGCTCAATGAGTGGAACGCACTGAGAAGTGTTACCCTTAGCACAGTGTTGATGCATAACTTAGGGAAGTATCGTTTGTGAATACGGGTGTCACCCGTATTCACAAACGATACTATGAGGTCTCACAGCGCGCGCGGACGCACATGGTCCCAAAAACCTATTCATAAACAATACTTGAGTGGCGGCCGGCACTATGCGTCCTTTTAAACGCGCGCACAGCCAAGGGAGCTCGCTAGCTATTTTAACCTACGCATAGGGCTTGTCTTTATCAAAGTTGTATGGCTGGTTATGTTTAGATGCTTGTTTACCGATTTTTGCAGTATTTATGAAGGAGTAATAGGTGGTATTCTCTTAGGTGACAGTGGATATGGATGCCAAACCTATTTATTATTAACCTACTACAACAGTGCAGGAAGAAAATTATAACAAATCTCACATTAAAACAAGAAACACTGTTGAAAGAACTATAGGAGTTTGGAAAATAATGTTTCCTTGCTTAACAAAAAATATGGCAACGTAAACAAACACATGTCACGTGAATGCATGAATGGTATTTTCTTAGAACTGGAATACAATTGTTTTATTTTTAAGTCACTCTTAAAATACTTTAGTATAGTTTTGCTTCGTTTGCCAGTCAATATACCATATTAAACCAAGTTAAAATTAAATACTCAATAGCAAAGTATTAGGTAACATAACAATGTTTATAATTTGTAAAGATAGTAAAACTAAATTTCTAAAATTTCAGTTACCACATCGCGTCCGTAATGTAATTTTTTTATTTGGTATTTCTAAGTGCTGCGACATTTTTAAATACAATACAATATAGTACAAGTGTAACTTATTATTCAATTAAAATTAACACGACAAATCGACAATGTTTTAAACAAACGGTTTGAGGTTACTTTTATTTGATTTGATTGTCATTTACTCCTGTCAAACTCTACCATGAACTTAGCAATACAAATGGACCAATCACATGTCGCCATTTTACGCAGTGCGTTTACTTTTTCAAGCATTACTTAAGTTTTGTCTATGAATAGAAAGGCTCAATGAGTGGAACGCACTGAGAAGTGTTACCCTTAGCACAGTGTTGATGCATAACTTAGGGAAGTATCGTTTGTGAATACGGGTGTAAATATTCCATAGAGCGTGTAATAGAGAGTATAGCTCCATGTGTAGATTAGATAGCAGTCAGTAAGGCTGATATATCGCAACATGACTGCGGCCGTTACCTCCGTGTGAATTATTTGACGTGTTCGCAGTAATAGCAGCCGCAGCAGCCGGCAAATTGCTCAGGTTTTGAGTTACATGCACCAACGCGGGTATAATTGGAGATGATTACTGCATTTCTATAACCGTGATTAATGTTTTTGGTTTGAATAGCTGCCACGCTCGCGAGCTCGTGACCCTTATGCTTCTAATAAAATATCATCCAAGTGGTTTTATGACGCCCAGAGTCAGCTGAATGAACACTAAACTATGTGTAAGAGTAAGATATACGACGCGCATAAACGTAAAAATCTATTTTTTTCCACTGTCCGCCTGGATAGGGAAGATTTGAAAAGAAGGCAATCGTTACGCTCAAACGGGCCGTACAATAGAGCAGGTACCGGGCAGGTACAGCTTTTATGATTGTGATTTCTCTCGAAAATCAGTAAATTGTATAAAATGAAGGTGGGCATTGTCGTGTGCAGACGCAGTGTCTGCCAGATGCGGCGGTGCATTGTGTCCGCGCCATTGTAACCTGAGAAAAACTCCACGTTCCGAGAAGTGGTTCGGATCGGACGTGCAACACATGTGCTGGGGTTTATTTTATACCTGTTGCTGGGCCTCATGAAATGGTTCCTTTTGTCAAAAACATGGGACCGCCACGAAATGGTTGTGTATAGAGCTGGTACTGTAGCAAGGTGTCTTTGTAATTTACTCGTACAATAATACCGTGGTTATTATTCTTTTATCAATCTGTTTTTTTATTACCTTTACTATAATAATGAAACCTGTTTGGAGGAAAATGTCCTGATGAAAAAGTGTTGCCTATTCAATTACCTACGATAAAAGTTGCAGAAGTAATGCTCTCCATGATGTCATCATATTTCACAGTTAAACTACATAAACGAGCTCTGCGATGTTACCATCAGCAGTTTCAGATTTGCTACGCCAATTCACTCTATAGCTTTTAAGTGGATTATTATAACTCTTTGCTATAAATTGTAAAGTTGTGAAAACGCGCATCGAACCATCAAAATACATATTTGTCTATTAGTCCACCCTTTGCATAAGCCATCCACTCTGATACTTTAGCCATGCAAACATTGTCATTCGAACGTTTTAAGCGATAGTTTGTAGTGCAAGTGCACTAGAGTGAGCGAGCCGAAACGTGAGGATGACGCATCTAATTGCAAATGGCATTATTAGATCGGCGATGATATCAGAGCCTGGTTTCGGGCAGACGGCGGGGCGCGAATACCACGAGACACCGGCGGGACTTGGCACTCGCTCGCGGATGTGTCGCCTGACCATCTGCTGGACTCGTCTATATACCTATAAATATAGATTCAATTAGATCAGTACAGCTACTTCTATTCTATACCTCAAGGTGTAAGAATATTTGGTTGAAAAAGCGGAATTACCGTAGCAATCTCAATACTTTTCACTTCAGTCAAAAAAGTCATAAAACTATTACAAAGGCTAGTTTTTAGATTAAACCAGTTATTTAAATATAAATCATTCATCATAGCAAAACGAGAGCCGTGGAACAAGATGTTGTTTCTTATCCCAGCAGCGCTCGAGCAAATATTGAAGCAGCTAAAAGAGTGAAACATGATCGCCAAGTCAGCTACTTTAGAAATCGCATCCGACCACACAGTATACGACCACGTTCATTTTCCGTTATCTTAATATTATGGCTAAGTGGTTGTTAATATTTATCGGCGGTGGAGTATAAATAGTTATTGCAGTGTCTACTGGCTAGCCAAGCGCGAAAGATTGTGGAACGTGTTTCACCACCACGGGAGCTTTAAGGTTTAATCATGTCGAGTGCATGTGGACATTATTTTTAATTTTAATAAAAAAACGTATTCAATAAAAACGTCAAATGCAGGAGTAACAAATAACTGGCGTGCTAAAAAAATAGTTGTTATTTTTCAATAACTTAAATTCGAGAATTTTATCTTAGATTGAGTCTGGTTATTGAAACGGAATCTGCTTTTCTATATTTTCTATTTACAGTAAGTGTATAATATATAATGCCTTCCCAGGGAGGGTGAGGGAAACTAAGCGGCCTCAATTTCTCCCGACGCTTGCAGATACCATTAATGAGTGTATAATGTCGGGCCGCTCACACCGAGCCGCGCCGTGCTTCTAGGCGACACTATCTGGGATAGCTTTATTACACTACTTATGTACTTAGACCGAGCTGATGAGTTCTCTAACTAACCATTTATGAGACAGATAAAACACAGGACAAGACTGTAATGTATGTCACAGTTTTTTAATACCATATCCATGTCCTAATTTATCATCTCTAAACAATAATTTAAACTAATAAAACCTGGATAAATCTTCTCTGATTGCCAAAATTACCTATAGTTTTACTTAGCTAATCACTAATCACATAAGGAGCGGCGTGTTTGAGACTAAAAAGTCTTTAAACAGATTGTCTGAATCAACATAGTAGTTAATCGGACAGTTTAATTAGTTACGAGCATCGAGTATGTTTATAAATCTTGACCAGTGTTGTGTAGGTAGACGGTCCCGTTGATGTCCCGCTACCTACTCAAATATCACAAATACATCATAGCGAACGAAATATGATACATGAATTTGTTTGCTGCACTGCAATGGAATAAAACTCGCACGTTACATATTAATGAGGAGGATGTTGATATAAATCAATGAAACGCCATCAATATTCAATAGGCGCAAGATATGATTTCGTTACACTTGTACGACGTTAACGGCAGTAAAGGAAACCGGCCCAGATTTATGGCTAAGCATCGGACGACTAAATTATTTATCTTGGAAGCAGTTAAAGTGATCGTCTATAAATATCTGGTCGCGATAGATTGTTGGCTCAATACACACACGGGGCGAGTAATGAGCCGGAGACAATGTAGTCGCGGCCATTGGGTCACGGCATGCCGCCGACAACTGAGTCTACACGGAAGAATCGCTTATGCTGATTGGTTTATCAGATGTTTTTAGAACTATGTTAAACTGCTACATTACTCATTAAACGAAATTTAGAACGTCTAAGAATTAAAGAGCCACTTGTTTCCAAAGCGCATCAATTCTCGGGCTTTACGTTCCAGGAAGGAGGCTATTCAATATTCATATGTCGTAACTGTAAGGGCCTCTTAGACACAAGCTTCGATGTAAGTCCGTAATAGAATACAATTTGCATTCAAATTCACTTCTTTTCCAATGGGTTTGGCGACCGTATGCGTCGGACGTGTTCAATTACCATATAAGTGAGCAGTTTCTCCGTCTCACATCTACTTAGCGTTATTGGATAGGTACATATGAACGCGAAAGCTTATCCATTTATGATCATCGAGATATTATCACGCGTGAAATGTCTACCTACAGCAGACATAGTACGTGCATGAATATTCTCGTAATCTATATGTATTATATTGTATCCTCTTGCGTGTGTTGGCCTCGTCGCGCCGAGTTGACAAATAAATTAGTTTGTTATTCATTCATCTTCGCGGAATTTGTTACATGTTACTCGTTAAGATGTGTGACGTACTCATTCTAATTATACTCGTGATTAACAATTATACTTCGAACAGTTTATAGCTGAGGGCGAGATGACTGCATGAGGCAATGTCACCCTTATTGAACATATGCATAAGGTTGAGGATGCAGCACATGCAGTCGATATTGTAATCTAGTGAGATAAAACCGTACTTAGGCATTCGTGCACAAATAGCTACATATTAGAAAGCGGCGCGATCGTCACCAGTCACATGGTGCTGTGTTTATGTAAAATTGTAAACTATTCCATAGCAGTATTACAAAAACCTGCGTCAGTTTATGACGTAATATTGGCAGACACAGGCTCATGGCATCACATGCCAAAGATATGTATTACAAAAAGGTGTACTGAAACGCAATTAGCTGGCAGCTCACCGATCGGTACTGTAATGAGTGATGACGTAACGAGTCGAAATGATCGACTGTCGAGCACAGCCAGTAGTAAACATGCGTAAGCGTCATTCACAGACGCGGCCGGAAACTGCGCGTGTGTGCAAACGGGAGCTCAGTCCACACGCGGCACTAACGCATGTGTGCTCGGAGAAATTATCTGCTCATTCCTATACACCTAACGCACAGATATTATTCCAAGACAGTTGCATTACGTATATAGGCATGGAAGCGTCACCCATTGTAATCGACAGAAGACACATGCAGTTATGCAATGGGCTCAATAAAACGAGAGATCATCTAATTGTTCTCGGATGTGTTACGGCTGCCCCGGGTCGTGTCGTAATGTTATCGAACTCCCACATAATGTCCGCACTAGATACATACATGTGGATCGTGTACTCTGGACGGATGGGGTCGCAGTCGAAACTAACTTTCATAATGAGATTCACCACAAACAGATAATCTTATCGAGTCGCGACTTGTTTAAAAGTAAGAGGTCACGACTACAAAAACTAGTTTTAAATCGAGGCATTAATTCGGCACACCCAGCAGCTAAACAAATGTTGTTAAATTAAATTTATACGGCTCCACACAATTTAATTTAGTGAACGGTAAATTGTCGGGAGCTTAATTATTTGAATCTGGTTGAATGTACGTTTCAAGGACTCGAATGCATTGGATTGCTTGGGTGTACGAAAATACTCGCAATTATAATGAACTAGGACAAGTCGGCGAGAAATATGCGACTGGTCCACCGTAGTAATGGTTATTAATGTTGAAGTAATAAACCATTCTACTCAGTAATTGTGGTAGACGCTATCGAGATTGCTAGGAAAATTATCGCGGGGCCATATTAGGAGCGCATAATGGCCGCCATGAGTTTATTAATGACGTTGTTTATGTACATTATCGAACGGCGAAATGGCGGCACTCCATTACCGGTCACCTAAAGAACACCAGATCTCGCCGATGACAAAAAGCCGTCTGTAATTCGAGCTTGAAATGTTGCTGGAACAAGTTTTAAATAAAATATAATGGATATAATTTAGAAGCGGTGATGAAGTGCCTGCACGGGCGCAGCTAGCTGGGCTCGGTATGACAAGTTGCCGCCGGGTGCCGTTACTCCGCAGAGCTGAATGGTGGCCATCAATGAACTACGTATCTCTATTTGCATAAACAGTGTCGTAACTCTATGCACACCCGCACCGGCCGCTTCATTCACAAGCTCGAAAGTTCTTCGGAATTCCAAATTAGTATTCGGTGCCATTTGCATAATGATTGTTTTCGCAATTGTAAACTTATGATTATGGGTTCAAATCATTGTCAGTTTATGCATCGCTGTTTTATTGTTATATCGGTCATGAATAAGAATACTCTATAAAATTTGTTGCAGTTTGAATATTGTAACGTAGTACGTTACTTGTCACCTAGGTCTTTGTATAATCTAGATTACCTTGATTTCTGGCGAAGAAAGTTGAGTGCAAATCACAACTCCTTCTTTTCACATCGCAGTTGCGTAATATAGTTTCTGTCAACTATATTGTTGGTAGGACACATTTGTCAATACACTGGTGTTTATTTTTATTCACCACACGCACATAATTCGTATTTTTCTAATATTTCCAAACAAATAAACAAAACTCGTTTGCAAACAGATAATTCCCGATATTTGCTTGAATGAAGCCGGTGACGTTGACTTTGACAGATCGATCCATTTGAAGTACGGTCTGGCAAAAAAGATAGTCAACTCGTTACTAGGGAATTGCGGAACGTAATTTACTATTAAAAAATCGGAATTTGTGACGTCTTGGATGGGTGAACATTGCGTCGGTCGAAACGTAGACAAAGATCACAAAATGGAGATCGCAAGTCACGATCAGCCTTTTTGGGCTGCGTCTTTCATTGTCGCCATTACATATCTCGTCAGACCCGGCGGATATTCCTCTTTACGAAGGAAGAAGAAATTAAACGTGAGTTCTCATAATTTAAAGCTTTTGCTAAAGAAAACAATTTGTGCTTGACGATCAAGACTCAAACCGCTGTTTTTCTACTGTTTTCCACAGCGGGTCTAATCGACGGGTTGAGCATGCGCCCATAGTCTTCTTATACGGCACCAGCGCACCTTGCCACCGACAACCCTGATCTTCAGTCCATCCGCTCTTGGCGTGACACCAGGCACCGCCAAAAAGTCGGTATTTATGACACATTTTTTCCTCCGAAGACGTGCGCCATGAGTTGACTTCTCCAGCCTTATCTAGAACCATCATCATTGTTCAGCATCCGTAGCAGGTTGCGTGGTCGTGTCTATCAGGCCGAATTATATTTACCAACGTTCTAGATACATAAGATTCGCAATATATATTTTTCACTAAATTATTTTATGAAGAAGGCGGCCATGCAATTACTAACTACCGTTCGAATTTCGGATTAGATTTAATTAATCGTGACGAGTCCTTAGTCATTTTAACCTATTGTAATAGAAGTCGACCTGTATAAATCGGAATTGTTGTGAGAATAAGCCCTAGATTAAAATTAATCATAATTAAATTAAATTGAATCGAATGTGTGTAACCCGTAACATTAAAATTTAACTTTGAGTGGCCATCTGCCTACTATTTCTGTGTATATAACTTGTTTGCTTTAAAATATAACCTTTTTATGTTGAATATGAAATTGTTGTTTATTTATTTACACCATACAACTCAATACCAGTACCACAATACGGCACGGTCCTTGAAATAAAGGTTCCTTGTTGCTCCGGCTTAGTATATCCCGGTAAGTCTTATTAAAATTTTGTAACGAAATATTTTATTCACCTTAACCCTTACATGCTAACTTAGTACCGTCCGTCACTTTTATATACCGGTACTTAGTACCGGTTTTGCCTAATTCCGGTACTAAGCTCTAGTCGTTCCAACATACATTTTATTTCAATTTAAATTCATTTTTATTGCAATTTAAATTCATTTTATTTTATTTTACACACTTCAAATTTTATATCGTTACAATGGCGCCCGAATTAGTTGAATTATTTAAATCTGGTTATTGATTGTATTGTGAAAATAAATTTTATGTTTGGAAATTATATGTACCTTTGCAAAATACCATACTGCGATAAATTTTTATGACTATTGTTTACAACTGTTGCAAGAGAGTGCCACAGCGTTATTTGTAATACCTTTAAGAATATTTAAGTGTACATAATTGTAATTTAGTAATATTTAGAGACATTTTAACATAGTCGTTTGTGAACATGTCGGTCCATTCTGATGAACGTTCTGATAAGTCAACGGAATTTTCCTCACCACACCACATCGTTTCAACTCCACGCTGCGATATAAGCACTGCTTTCACGCAACGCTCGCAGGAAGTTCACATTCCTATGGAGTCTATAAATATGAGACCACGTACCAATCTAAACTTTGAAGTTGAACAGCACGGTTCTTTGCAACAGTCAACAGTAACTCAGTCAACTTATACGTTAACACCTACGTCCACGTCATACGATCACGGCACACGCAATGTGCACACCCATCCGACGGCTGCACTACCATATCCAATTGCACACACGAGTGCAACCCTACCGCGACCAAACAAAGTTAGTGATTATACTAGTCAAAATTTACCACAAACACATAATAAATTTGAACATGACGTGCGGCCACACTTAGCAGCTCCACCGAGTGCAAACGTTTACTATAAGTCACTTAACTTAGCATCTTTAAATTTGAAATTCACCGGTGAGTCCGATGTAGACGAATTCTTGGTGAGAGTAAATGAAACTAGATTTGCACGACAGATAGATGAAGCCACGCTTGTTCAAGGGTTTTCAGAACTACTGTCTGGTACGGCATTAAAGTTCTATAGAACGGTTCGACATAGACTAGTCAATTGGGCAGATGTCTGTTCGGAATTCAAGAAATATTTTCAACCCAAGGACTACAATTACAACATTGAGCGTCAGATTAGAGAAAGAAAACAGCAACCAGGTCAATCTGTATCTTTCTATGTTTTAGATATGCAAGACTTAAATGCTAGGTTAGATGATCCAATTACCCAAGACAATTTGTTAGAAATTGTGAAACATAACATGCTCAGTTCTTATGCACAGCTTTTAGCGATAAATGACATAACGTCTTTTGATCAATTAATTAATGTCACCAAGAACTATGAGGCGTACTCGTCCGTATTGCAGCAGACGAGACCTTCGGAGAGTCGGGAAGTCAATGCGGTAGCAAGCAACCCGGTGATGCGACCAAATAGTATTCCATTAACTTGTTTGAAATGCAAAAAGAGTGGTCACAGCTACAAGGTTTGCAGGTCAGTTGCAGGCGTAGTTTGTTTCAACTGTGGAGCCAGAGGCGTGCTCACTAGAGATTGCTCGGCATGCAAAAGCAGCTCTCGTTGTCCGTCACCACAGGTTTCCACCCAAAAAAACTAATAACGCCCCAGAGAGTAGCTGACAGTAACCAAACTGTGCACCAACCTGAAATATCATCGTTGGTTAATGATAATCGTCTGTTTGTCACTTTTACAGTTCTTGATATAAAGAATGAAGCTTTACTTGACCCAGGGGCACATATATCAGTATTAGGTGCGGGACACCACAATTATTTTATACAACTGGGATTTGAACTTAAGGAAGAAAGCTCCACAGTTTTATTGGCTGACTTGTCGCCAATCACCTCAATAGGTACTATGAATTTGCCGATTTCGTGCAATCATATTAATAAAATCGTCACTTTTTTAGTTTGCCCGGACATCCACCACAAAATTTTGTGTGGAATGGATTTCACGGAAGATTTTAAAATGATAGACATCTTTAAATTTGGAAAGTTTCTTCGTCGAGGTAGAACCAGCAACAATACGGCTACCGTACATGCAGAATGCTGCGAAATCAAAGCATTGATTCCGAGGGATGGTCTCACTTGCGACCAGTCCGAATCTTTAGAGAAAGTGATAGCAAGCTTTGAATCAATCTCATCAGAGAAAATTGGATTAGGAAAAACCCACCTAATCAAACATAGTATTGTTACAAAGGGAGATCCAATCAAACAAAGATACTACCCTTTATCACCAGCCAAATTGACAGCGTTGAATAAAGAAGTGGACGAAATGTTGAAACTTGGTGTCATAGCTCCATCACGGTCACCATGGTCAAACCCGGTTGTTATGACGCCGAAGAAAGATGGATCATGGAGGTTTTGTTTGGACGCTCGTAAGTTGAATGATGTCACGGTGAAGGACTCTTATCCACTTCCTTACATTAATTCGATATTAGACAATTTGCGCGGAGTACATTATCTTAGTTCAATCGATTTGTCCTCTAGTTTTTGGCAAATTTTATTATCAGACCAGGATGGCGTTGATGGGAAAGGAAATTCTTGTGAAAAAACGGCTTTTGTTGTACCGAACCGGGGATTATTTGAGTTTAGACGAATGCCGTTTGGACTTTCCAACGCTGGCGCAGAATTGCAAAGATTAATAGACTCGTTATTTCAACATAAGTATGACGGCAAAGTATTTTGTTACCTAGATGACCTTTTAATCGCAACGCCTACATTTTCGGAGCACATCTCGATACTTTCAGCTGTTTGCAAAGCACTTAAAGAGGCAGGCCTCACAGTTAACCTGAAAAAGTGTGATTTTTGTAAAGAAGAACTTAAGTACTTGGGTTATATTATAAATTCCGAAGGCTTGCGTACTGACCCAGAAAAATTAAGCTGCATAGAAAATTTCCCCCAACCGAAAACGGCCAAGCAGCTGCGAGGTTTTATAGGACTTTGTTCGTATTATCGGAGGTTCGTTAAAGACTTCTCTTCCATCATCGCACCGATGACACCATTGGTTGGAAAGCGAAAAGGTAGTCAAAGCATCGAATGGTCAGAAGCAGCCGAAGAGTCTTTCAAAACTCTTAAGCTAGCATTAATCACAGCGCCACTGTTAGCATCGCCAGATTTTACACAACCTTTCACAATTGAGTGCGACGCTTCATCAGTAGGGATAGGAAGTGTGTTGTTACAAGAAATTGAGGGAATCCAGCACCCGGTAGCATTTCACTCGCGCTTGCTCACGAAACCCGAAAGGAACTATAGCACGACAGAGCGAGAATTGTTGGCGGTCGTTGATTCCATCAATTATTTTAGAGCATACATAGAAGGCTCGAAGTTTACGGTCGTTACTGATCACATGAGTTTACGTTGGTTGAAGTCGCTGAGCAACCCATCGGGTAGACTCGCGAGATGGGCAATGCAGATATCCTCTTACAATTTTGACATTTGTCACAAACCTGGGAAACTAAACGTTGTTCCTGACGCTTTATCCAGAGTCTCCATTAGTGCAATATCCTATGACGGGGGCATTCAATCAAGTAATGATGATTGGTATAATAAAGTTTATACCGGATGTCAGAATAAACCATTGCGCTACAGAAACTACCAAGTGAAGGACAACCGCCTATATAGATTCTGCAAATTAAACCAGAAGTTATCAGGAAATAGTTGGAAATTAGTATTACCAAGGCATTTGATTGAGACGTGTATTAAAGAAAACCACGACTCCTTTTGCAGTGTACACCCTGGTACTTTAAAGACATACCTTAAAGTCAAAGAGCACTACTACTGGAAGGATATGTTTAGAGACATCAAAGAGTTTGTTTCAAAGTGTGAAAAGTGCAAAGCTTATAAGCATTCCACTTCACCTCCTCACGGGTTAATGACAAACCAAAAACAGGTTGATACACCTCTTAACACGCTCTCGCTTGACATAATAGGGCCCTTACCAAGAGCATACTCTGGCCATGTGTACATATTAACAGTCGTGGATGTTTTTACAAAATATGTTTGGATTCACCCACTTAGAACAGCGACCACCCAAACGGTCACATCATTCTTAGAAAAAGAGATAATATTTAAATGGGGAACGCCAGCTATACTGATATGTGACAACGCAACTATTTTTAAAAGTGCATCCTTTAAAGCATTTTGTAACAAATACTCCGTTCCGAAAATTTTTTACAATGCTTACTACACTCCACAATCAAACACCGTCGAAAGGTATAATAAGACAGTAGAAGTCTGCTTGTCGATTTTGGTAGATCAGGATCAGCGCAATTGGTCGAAATATCTCCAACAGATTCAGCTTTCATTGAACAGCACAGTAAATCTAGCCACTGGTTATACACCGTACTTTCTGGCAACAGGTCGTGAAATTATCACTGACGGTACTTTCCATTCCATTATGAGGGATATACCAACATCAGTTGATGACTTAGCGATCGGTGACAGAAATGCGGCAGCAACAGCACTCAATGAACTGGCTGAAGTTTATGTGAAAGTAGAAGAAGCACTGACTCAAGCATACCGAAAAAATGCACAAAAATATAATTTACGACGGCAACACTTTCGAGCAAAGGAAGGAGATATTGTTTGGCGTAGAAACTTTGTCCAGTCGAATGCGGCACAATTTTTCTCCGCAAAGTTAGCACCTAAATTTGTAAAATGTAAAGTAGAGAAGAAACTATCGGATGTTGTTTATGAACTTCGTGAATTACATACTGGTACCATTGGTAAATATCATGCTAAAGATATGCTTAAAATAGATTAGAATTTATAAGTTTGTATTATAGTTGTAGGATTTGTTAGTTATTAAGATGGATTAGGATTTGTAAGTTTTGTAAGAGCCAATGATTCATTGCTCTCTATTTTGTAAAGTTTTAGTTGTCTTTACAAGTCTTTGGTTTAGACAAACATACGCGAAACTTGGAAGATAGTGAAACAGAATGATAGTTACTAGCTATTGTCTACAACCGACTTTCAATTACTTATAGGTTTCTTTTTTTGAAGTTTGGTTTGGTGTTTGTTTAGTATGTATTTTGATTTGGTGTTTATTTAGATAGTACTTTGCTTTTTTGTATATTTAATTTGTCGTTTGATTAGTAACTGGTTAGTTTGTTTAGGAGATTTTTGTTTTTAATTTTAAATTTTTCAATCAGCTTCCACTGCTGTTTGGACGGTTAACTGCGTTAACCTCTTTTCCGAAAAGGGGGGTATTGTAACGTAGTACGTTACTTGTCACCTAGGTCTTTGTTTAATCTAGATTACCTTGATTTCTGGCGAAGAAAGTTGAGTGCAAATCACAACTCCTTCTTTTCACATCGCAGTTGCGTAATATAGTTTCTGTCAACTATATTGTTGGTAGGACACATTTGTCAATACACTGGTGTTTATTTTTATTCACCACACGCACATAATTCGTATTTTTCTAATATTTCCAAACAAATAAACAAAACTCGTTTGCAAACAGATAATTCCCGATATTTGCTTGAATGAAGCCGGTGACGTTGACTTTGACAGATCGATCCATTTGAAGTACGGTCTGGCAAAAAAGATAGTCAACTCGTTACTAGGGAATTGCGGAACGTAATTTACTATTAAAAAATCGGAATTTGTGACGTCTTGGATGGGTGAACATTGCGTCGGTCGAAACGTAGACAAAGATCACAAAATGGAGATCGCAAGTCACGATCAGCCTTTTTGGGCTGCGTCTTTCATTGTCGCCATTACATATCTCGTCAGACCCGGCGGATATTCCTCTTTACGAAGGAAGAAGAAATTAAACGTGAGTTCTCATAATTTAAAGCTTTTGCTAAAGAAAACAATTTGTGCTTGACGATCAAGACTCAAACCGCTGTTTTTCTACTGTTTTCCACAGCGGGTCTAATCGACGGGTTGAGCATGCGCCCATAGTCTTCTTATACGGCACCAGCGCACCTTGCCACCGACAACCCTGATCTTCAGTCCATCCGCTCTTGGCGTGACACCAGGCACCGCCAAAAAGTCGGTATTTATGACACATTTTTTCCTCCGAAGACGTGCGCCATGAGTTGACTTCTCCAGCCTTATCTAGAACCATCATCATTGTTCAGCATCCGTAGCAGGTTGCGTGGTCGTGTCTATCAGGCCGAATTATATTTACCAACGTTCTAGATACATAAGATTCGCAATATATATTTTTCACTAAATTATTTTATGAAGAAGGCGGCCATGCAATTACTAACTACCGTTCGAATTTCGGATTAGATTTAATTAATCGTGACGAGTCCTTAGTCATTTTAACCTATTGTAATAGAAGTCGACCTGTATAAATCGGAATTGTTGTGAGAATAAGCCCTAGATTAAAATTAATCATAATTAAATTAAATTGAATCGAATGTGTGTAACCCGTAACATTAAAATTTAACTTTGAGTGGCCATCTGCCTACTATTTCTGTGTATATAACTTGTTTGCTTTAAAATATAACCTTTTTATGTTGAATATGAAATTGTTGTTTATTTATTTACACCATACAACTCAATACCAGTACCACAATACGGCACGGTCCTTGAAATAAAGGTTCCTTGTTGCTCCGGCTTAGTATATCCCGGTAAGTCTTATTAAAATTTTGTAACGAAATATTTTATTCACCTTAACCCTTACATGCTAACTTAGTACCGTCCGTCACTTTTATATACCGGTACTTAGTACCGGTTTTGCCTAATTCCGGTACTAAGCTCTAGTCGTTCCAACATACATTTTATTTCAATTTAAATTCATTTTTATTGCAATTTAAATTCATTTTATTTTATTTTACACACTTCAAATTTTATATCGTTACAATATACCTTGCATATGCGGATGCGAGTATCATACAAACGTTTTAGTCATAAAACATTCTACCTAAAATCATACCAAAACAGGTCGATAAATATGATGTTTAGTTTTTGTCATCTGACTAATGCGAAAAGGCAGGTGGTCGGTACCGACACCACCTAATATATTATTATTGACAACCAATTACGAATTTTAATAAGGCAGTCGATGCTTTATTATTTTATGATGTTCGTGTTGTTTATGAAATAAAATAAAAATGGTCACACATACATATCCGGTGCCTTAAATTTTATCAGCAATGCTCTTCGTTTCTCCACGAAGGATCTAAACTAAAACACTTATGACAGATGCAACATAATTAGCATATTTCCTAATTAGGTTACATCTGTCTGTCATTGGTGTTGATAACGATGCAGGGCTCTGAGTATCCCTAATCCAACATGACCAAACGCGTTATTATCAAACGTATCAATTTGCAGGCTTGATGGCTGTGTACGTGATAAAGGCAACCGACGCCCACCGCCCGGCCTGGCCACGCGCGGGCTTTATGCTGGCAATCAAACAATCTGTGTTTGTTGTCCCCATTTTAGATTATCAATATAATTAGCGACTTTGTTTCATGTACGATTTACCTAAACCTAAATTTATCGCAAGATGGCCCGATTTCCTCGTATGTGGACGATTGAAGGTGTACTTGATGTCTCTGATACTCGTCCAACAGAGAAAACACATTAGTAAATGTTGGTGTCTGTGGGCAATCGGCGCAGCATCAGTTGCCTCCATCGCTCCGCCCCCGGGTTGCGTCGCTAACGGCAGCCCCCGCGCCGCAGCACTCATCAATTACCGCGGTAATTGAGCGCGGATCTGCGCGCCGGCGCGGGAGGCTCTCTCGGAGGTACTCGCCTCACCAAGTAGGCGTGCGAGCTGCGTGGGCGCAGGCGGTGACCTCTCGCACGCGTGGGCAACACTTTCTATCCACCGGCGCCGCCCCATCTAAACATCCCAAATGAATATTCAAAACTACGAAACATCCTTATATTAATCGCCTCCATTAGATTGCCAAATTAATGTCATTCTTTGGAATATTTACATGTTTGGCCGTCGTGATTAACAGTAATATCCATTATTACAAATTACAAAATGCCTCGGTCACGAAGAGAGACGTACATTTGTAAAAATAACGTTGTTTTTGTAGACATCAGTGACACCTAATAAGCAGGAGCAGAGGCTGAATACACCGCAGCCGTCGATGGCTCGGGTTATGTTTCACAATAAAACCTGAAAACCTTTGCGTTTTATACATTCTACCGGCACGTGTAGGATTTAACAAAATAAAATCTTACGGCCCACATATACTTTGATGTTATGTCGCCCAAACAGATAAACATTATACAAAAATGTTTTATGATAATATTCATGGCGCGCTCTCTTGGAAAGGTTAATAGCGTTACAAAATTGTATATTTCAATATTTGTCGACGACACGCAAGCACCGTAATCCCGTACGTCACTCACGCCCATTAAGAATTAAGATGAGCTTAATGACGAAAACTTTGTGGAATTATACGTCGGCCATACTTTGGAGTCATAACACGGGATTATAATAGTAATGGGTGTCGGTCGAGTGTCGCAGCCCGACGGACGGTAATGCGTCTCCATCGCCTAATGCTGCGGAAGTCGTCTACGCGCATGGATTCTAAACGTCCACCGCTTTCCTATCCAGGGCCTATATGTGGCTTTTACTTTTCCTATTTTACCTGATAACTTAAAGCATTATAAAAATATCAGAGTCGATAATGATCCCGTCCCAGCTTAAATTAAACCCGACCGATCAAACTAGTCGAATCCAACAGAACTGTTAATCGAAAGGGCTACCGTCGGCGTTAATGCTATTCAGTCAGCATATGTAATTCTCAATTGACTTTAGACCTGGAGGCCAGTTATAATCTACGAGCAAAATGGAAATTATAATAACGCTGTTCGATATTTTAAGCTAAGCGTGGATAATTTCATATAAAAGCTTTTGAATTTAAAATATTGCTTGTATTAAGTATAAATATGATATTAGTAATGTGGTTGCGCAAGTAGAGTGGGTTGGCCACAGTCAGGCCACACAGCTCGCAGCACATAGTCCGGTCAAAAGTTCGCCCGTCGCTTCAAGCCCGCCTACGCCCTCAGCAACTGCGTCTCGAGAGGCTTTTTGGATAATCGTAATGTCCATTACTGACGACCGAGGGCCAATTATATGGTGTTGCAACAGCGACTAGTATACCCCATTCAAGGTCCCAAAATGTAACATATCTGGTGTAAGGATAGGGTAGTCATTGATGTGCTCTTTATAAGATGTCATTAAATGCATCAAAATGTTTTTTTATTAGATTCTTACGCAAAAGATCTCCGCACCCAGGTCAGTATTCTATTGACCATGTCCCCCTTACTGAACTCGACACAATCCGAGATCTCGGTGTCACTATGGACAAAAAGCTGGACTTTAGACAACATATTGATAGCGTAGTCAAATCTGCCTCTAAAATGGGTGGATTTGTGGTTAGACATCACGCTCTATTATAGTTTAGTTAGGAGTATTTTGGAATACTGTAGTGTAGTATGGAGTCCCAGTTATAAATCTCACTCTGAACGACTTGAGTCAGTTCAAAAACGTTTCTTATATCATATAACGTTTATTGACTTTAAATGTAAGGTATTGCGTTCGTACCTATAAGTCGCGCCTGAAACACTATCGGATCATGTCGCTCGCCAAGCGCCGTGAAATCGCTGACATTGTAACTTTCTTCAAGTGTATCAATGGTGGGTAACCATTGATAGACTCTCCCGAAATATTGAATAAGCTGTCACTTCAAGTTCCGAGAACCGGAAGCGCTTTAATAAACCGCGATACATTTGTTCTGCCCAAATTCAGGACAAATCTATCAGGCATTCACCGGTTTACAGAATGTGTAAATCATATAATAAAATTAAAAACGATATCGATATATTTTTAAAATCGTCATTATTTTCCTTCAAAAAGTCAATATCAAAAATTATTTAGTAGTTTTGCTACGAGTATACATATATTATTTTATTTTGTGTAAGTACATAGTCGTCTAGTGTCAATGAGATATTATTATAGAATCATTAATATTTTTTTCTTTGTTGTATGTTTGGTTGTTTTGGTTATCTTATTATGATTATTATTTTTTATAAGCTCAGCTTAAATTATGTAGTTATAATAATATGTGTTGTGTACTCTTTGCCATTAACTGTATATTAGGTATGTAATTTTTATTTTCTGTACAAATCTCTTAAAGTAGCATGTAATATATGTGTGTATTTTGTAAGTATTTATCTTAAAATTGTTAGTTAGGTCTGCATCAAGAAGGCTTTAAGTGCTCGTAATTTTCTTCTATTTATTAAGTACGTATTATATTATGTGTGTTTTAGCTTAGTGCCTGTTTTGCAGACTATTAATATATAAATAATAAATAAATAAGGATATCGTGTACATGGCTTTCTATTAGTTTAGGATTACTTTCACGTAAACGACTATCACCATAACTAAAATTGTAAAATTATCTGCGCAAGTTAAAGCTCAATCATTGATGATGGAATAACCCATGAAATCTATAAGTTTTGTGTCAGCTTGTAGGTGTCGTGTCGAACACTCGTGTTCTTTGAAGGCAGATGTCGTAAAGCGTCGCCGTCATGTAAGTTACACGCAAACAAAACATAAATCGCTGCGAGTAAATTGTGCTTCATGAGGCGTAGGTGTAAAGAATAGCCCCACGCTAGTTAATTGTTAAATGATAAAATTTTGGGCATTCGTTACATGGAGAGTTCGTTAGCTTTTGACCTGTGCTGGGAGAGACAGGCTGCCTCAGGCCATAATCAGGCATGAAGTCTGGGTCCCTCGGAAGTGGCGCGACTTTCTATAAGTTGTGGGCGGCACCTGTCGTGCCTTACCGGTCGCGAACTTGCTACTATCTAGATATTTTGAAAGTAGATTAGGCTTCCCCGCCAGCCAGGGAGAAAATATGCGTATGAAGTACACATCTGTCTATAACAGGACAGTAGCATGGTGATAAAATTCAAAGTATTAAAAACGGTACAGGCTTAAAAACTCCACGCTGAGCCTAACTGGAATTTATTTTTATCAATTTAGAAATAAAAGCTATGTTAAGCTCTACAAATACACTAATCCACCCTTTTAAAAACAAATAGATTAACTACAGATAATCCCTTTAAAATAGATAACAAACGTAGTACAAAAAGTACTGACTTTTGGAGCCTAAAAATACTATGTTGTACCTATGATGTGTGTTAGCACATTAGTTTTGCTAGAATACATGTTTTATACTCGATGCTCGCACCCACGGCCGGTTTTTATATCACCTTCGAGCCTGATTGTCAGGTGTCAGGTAGTCGGCATTGATATGCATTTGATTGACACTTTATTTTGTATTTAATTCTGTAAGTTAACCTTTACTTTGTTGATTTTCGATAAATTAATCAGTCTATCTCGTCTCCAAACATCATTAATTTAAATTTGTCTCCATTGTTCTTTCCTAATTTGTTCCCAATCCGTGAATACACTCCGTAATCCTTTCATGTACCTAATCTGTTCGATAACATTCTATTGTATCACAGTAAATTACGTCTCTTTTGTATTAGATACCGAATTATCGATATCGTGGCCTATCTCAATTCTAACTGCGTAGTATCAAAACGGAATAGTATTTTCGGTTATGGTCGAATCTTTGGACGAATTCAGTGCTCTATGCATGCGTGTTGAAACATAGCCACAGCGCATAGTGGCCACGTGTCAAGTTTTACGTTTCCTACTCGCGCCTGCCTCGTAAACAGACGCACAAAAGGCGCCAATATAAAACAACATGATATTACACGCTGTTAGATGCGCGAGTTGACAAAATCTTCGATGACAGGTCAGGCCACACCACTCGTTTTCAGCTATAAGCTAAAAGGGTTCATAACGAAATGAATTCATAAAAATCGAAACAAGGGTACAGTTTAATGGTTATGTAAAATGTATATTAACTGATATTTCCTAAAAATTATCGCGAAATCCCATACCAAATTGTTTTAAAAAACTGACATATTTTTTCCCCATTAAATTTCTCCAAATTTTTTGCGAAATTTTGGCCATCTGAATTTTTGAATTCTGGGCCTTATGTTGTTATCTGTGCGTAGATTGATAGTGATTGTAGAAATGTAGATGTGGTGTCGACGCGATAATGTCGTGATAGTGTCGGCCGCGCCCCTGCAATTATATTATCTCCGCGTGATTAACAGATTACACACGTACGACCTAAAATCGTTTGTTTGTTTTCGCGCTGTTTATGATATTTGGAATGTATTTGCTACCAAATTTATATCTGGAATATATATTATATCGAAGTTATTCGGGTCAAACAATGGCTAGAAAAATACCAGCTTGAAATAAAGTAAATAACTGCAATAGCAATCAACGGTAATGAAAACAATCATGAAGCGCGTATTGTCCTGATAATGTGTACAGTGTAAATAATTTTATCATGTTATACTAGGGATCCGTGGAAATGGAGGCGACATATTACACCGACTGGCATATTATGACTATTGCCTCGTTGCATAATACCAGTATATAGCTGTTACTGATGGTATATACTTACAGTAAACTTACGATTAATGAATCGCACAAGTTGCCCGTAGAAAACTAGAAGCTACACTGCGTGTGTTAAAACATGAATATGCGGGAGAAATCGATCAACTTGTAAATGTCAGTCGCCGGACCGGGCGCGCAAATTACTGGTCTTGTCTTGTGTACTCGCTTACTTGTATCGTTGGCAGATCTTCCTCGTATCGCTAGGGACCTGCAACTGCCACATTGCTTGTAGTGATTTGTTAATAATCGGTTAATACACCATTTTCTAATTGTCATTGGTTTCTTTTCTAAATTATTCAAACAACAATATAATTACACTGTTGACCGTCTCCTTCTTTCTCTTGGAGCTGCCGTAGCTCTTGTTCTTTTGAAACTGGGTCTTTAGTGGTCGTATTAAAATGTTTGCAATATAAAATAAAATAAAAATGGCCTTTATTTCAGATATACTTAGTCAGAGTACAGATTATTACAATAAAATACTTCAAATGTCACTTTAGAATTTCAATAAATATTAGGGAATAAGAGGTAATTTAAATTTTTAAACATGTTCAATTCAACACAACACCACTAATAACACTATGCAGAAATTATTTTTCCATGTCTAATAAAATTAGTAATAAATGTCATATAAAAATTCAGAAATATAGATCTTTGATGTTATTATCCCATAATGTCAATTTCGAAAAAGTGTTGTTTTTTAAGTCAAATTCCGAGAAGTCAATCAATGTGTTTAGGTAAGGTTAGGTTAAGTACATCTGTCGCCTCTCTGGCGTAGGCCTCCCCCAGTTTAGTCCACTGTATTCTGTCTCTTGCCAGTCTTTTCCACTCTTGGCCGTGTCTCTGGGCGAACACCAATTTCAATTCAACTTTAAAAAGTTTGCAATATAGTCTAAAAATTATAATTTAATGTAATGAAACGTCTTGGAGCTAATGCACTTGTCTTTTGAGATTTTCGAATTATCTTGCAAAGGCCGATTAGCAATGCAATCGTTCGTATCATGCAGTTATTTAATTAAAAGTAACCTAAATGCCGATTACCTAGAGAGCTTGATAAGCAGCCGTGCTTCTTGTCACGTCCCGGCTGCGTGTTAGCGGGATTTCGACGTGTCCAACATACGACATCTTATCAGGGTTTTCCTAGTTGTTGTAGTATCCAATTTCTTAGCATTATTAATTTCGTAAAATCTTTGTCTACTATTTGGTTGCTTCTCTCCATGAATATGTTGTTAGTTCGGCTATACATACCGTGTTTGCTGCAGGTTGTTCGACAATATCACTTGCTGCGATAATGCATGAAGTAATAGTATTTTCTCACGTCAGGTATAGAGATAGCAGCTCACATTGGATGTACTTCTGTCAATATTGATCCGCGTCTGCTGCTTATCGAGGATTCAATGAACTCCATCAACAAGACAAGCAAGCAAGTGTTTACTATCTACCGGTCACGCTGATAATGTGTCTAATGGTCAAAATATGTACAATTTTAGTTCTACATCAGTAAAATGTTATATGTTCTAAAAACGTAAATAACATATTCTGCCCCTAATATTTTCCAAACAAACAATGTCGTCAACTCACTGTCTCGCTCTATTCTACCCTCATCGCGACCTGCGCAAGATTAAGGGTGTGTAAAAACTATTACGTAACCTGCATTTAACCTGATACCCCTTAATCCTAAAACCACAAAAAACTGGTGGGCATCCAGTTTGTAGGGGTGTGCGCGGGAGATGAGCGGGGCGAGGGGCGCGGGGCACGGCACCTTCCCGGCGCGCCACTCTGCCGCCGAATAAATTATGTTCTTTGGCCTATCTGGACGTGCGTCCCGCGCCCCGCGCGCCTCCTTATCGATCGCCTCGGATAATCCTAGAGGTCGCTAGTTCGCCGGCGCCCGCGCTCCATACGATAATGACCTTTCACCCCGAGCCCGCCCGAAGGGCCATCTTGTAACAGTCACGACAATGCCGGCCGGATAACCCGCCGGGAACCCGCACGTATTGTCTGTCTCCGACCACTGCCATCTAAACTCTAAACGGTACTTTCTCGGAAGTAAGAATTGAACATTGCGATATTTATCAGTTTTAATCCGAATCGATCGACAGCACGCCCGATCGAGTTATTCATATCTAAAACGAGATGGAGTGCGATGCGGTGTTCCACATCGGCTCCATCGTGATCGATCGCCCTTTTACTGGTATCTTTTACAAATCGATTTATATGATCGGTTACAATTGCATCGCTCTGGCCGTTCGATGCGTTCTGGAGGTCGGTAGGTAGTGTAGGTACGGGCGGTGATATCGGGAACATCTGCGCTGTTCCCCGAAACGCGGCCGCTTTTGCACGTGTTGCGATCGTTGCGCATCTTGTTTAGGTTTCTTTATGGAACCGAACAACTCGTCTCTGCAAATTGTTGGTGCATTGATGTCACTGATGGGTTTCTGATGGCTCTTTGAACGTGTCAGCAGTGCTTCCCACGGGAACCCGCGGGGCTCCACGCCGCATCAGGCCGCAAAGTTGACATTATCTCCCGATGTGACACAATCACGCAACACTACTCGTACCGCGGAACGCATTAGAGTAATAGCATCAATTATTAGCAAATTGATGGCCGGGACGGAACTCGAGAACAATAGTCGCGCCTCTGCACGTGTCCTCTGAACTCATAACACTCATTTGTATTGCGTTTGGCAATTGTCATTACAATCCACGATTTTCTATGAACTGTACATATGTTAGATCAAACATACATATTTGTTGCACATTTATTAGCTACACGTTTATTAGCTACACGTTTTTAAGTACTTAAATATTACTAATAAGTATGTATTTGTAACAATTTTTAGGTTTAGAACAATTTTGCACATATTCTGGAATCTCGACGCCCATAATGGAAGACGTTCTTTTCATTATATCTTTGGATTAAAGTTTATGTGTATTTTAATTTTTAAGCAATTTTTCAACATTTTATAGGAGGTTCCTTCATTTGTCACAATTGAGCACTAAGTTTATATTTTTTTACGAAACCGATGTTGATTTTCGCCCGCCCTTGCCGAAATCAAACACTTACGAGTATCCTAAGTAATAAATATAACTTTCTTCCCATTTTTATTAAAGCGTATCAAAGAAGAAGAATATGTTTGTTTTATTGTTAAAAACATATTACGAGTACATACGTAGTTATTTTTACATGTAAAGAGTATAAGACATAATAAGAAGACTAGCAGGATTTTCTACTAGATTACTGTTAGACCTCAACAACTTGCAGTAGACATGTAATATTGGAAAAGATATAAAAATACAAATGCATAGTTTTAATTTGCGCTCTATGATTTTGTTGGGAGCTGGTTTAGCCAGAAAAACCCGGTGGTATCGGCCCTCTTGACCAGATCGTTCTCCTTAACCTTTTCTTACTGTGAGAACTATTTCAGTGAAAACGTCCTACTGCGAGATACATGAATGCAATAGTTTCCTTTCTATGGAAACTATAAGGAACGGTTGGCGCTCGTTAAACCTCACATTACAGCAGTATTCCGATTAGCCGGCTCTCGGTTAGGTTTTATTGCTTGCGTTTCACTAATAACATGTGGAAGTAGGAATATAAACGCCGCTCGTAAACTATAAAAAGCTTCAGCTTCCGACAGATGGTGAATTTCAACAACTGCTACCGAATTTATATCTTTCGCTAAAATTAAACGCGAGTTTACGATATCTGCGTTCTTTTTATCTGCGACGCCGTGCACTCTATAAAAGACTTCGTTATTCGCATATTTTATCACGTTAACTTTGGACTTGTTTTCTTGAACGTTATGTGAAGTCCTTGTGTCTTCCACAAAGATCAGGTCTTGTTATTTTGTACAGAACTGCCATATTCGACTTCGGACGACGTCCGCTATTCGTTTCTCTTGTCAATAATGAGCGCCATTGTTGTTTTGATCGTTGGTGAGACGACAGGCGTGTTTACGTTTATAAGTAGAGCAATAAACAGTTGGCAATATATCAGCGTGGCGTCAATGAATCGCTCGCTGCACGCAGAGTGCGTTATCTGGCGGGCCATGTGGAGGAGGCTGCGTGCAGCGGTGCATAGTGCAGGGGGGCGGGGCGGGCGGGGCAGGCGGCCGCCGCGCCAGTCGCGCTCTCCACGTCACCCGTACGCGACGTGTGCTGCGCGCTCCGATACAGACGGCGTGCGTTGTCATCGGCCGCATATACCTAATCTCGGTGGTGTAAAAATAAAGCCGGCGACAGACGGCGGCGTCCCAAGTTATATTTAAATGATAGCGCGGACTCGAGGCCGGGCTCGCCTTGATCGCTCTCCGCCACCATGAGACTAAGTACGTGCCTTCACTTGCTCCTCCTGCTCTAGCTGCCTCGCCCGGCGCTCGGCGCCCGCTGCCGGTGCCCAGGGCTGCAGTTCCCCGGATGCCAGTGCTCGTTCGATCAGTGTTGTTTTGGTCTTCGCAGAAATTGAGTTATTAGTGATCATATGTGAAGTAGTCGTGTGATGCGGTTTCCGCTTTTAGAACGGATTTGTATAATGAAGGATGTTCACATTGAATCACTGCGTTTCCTGTCTTTGTCGTTGCATTTATAAGTTTTATCTGTCACAAATAATACTCTCGTCATGAAGTTGAAGGGTGCAGAAACGCTCGACTCTGCGTATGTCGATTCCGTATAAACAAGACATTGTTTGCATTAGTGATTGTTTCCTCTCGGCTCCTATGACATGCACACGTTACTGTGCAAGTACTGGTACTTGTTTCCCTCTGGCTCAGGTTTCCCGGCCTTTATACCGACCGCAGGTACTCTACACTGCAGCTAGTATGTAATGTAGCTGGCTGTAATTTGCCGCAAAGTAATTGCGTTTATCCCGAGACTAGTGTTTACAAATATTAATTCCGATTACCAGTTCACACTGTGTTTGATTGATAAGCTGGTCTCGTTATTGCACCTGATAGTTTAAATATAATGCTTCTTATCGATCAATTTACTAGCCTTTCTTATGTTAACTGTTCAAATGAATTATATAACTCGCTGATTCTCCCTGCTGCGAGTCGTTTCCTAAAGATACACATATCCGCTGTATTATGATTCGTTCTTTATAATTATGCCATTGTTAACGTTCTCTAGAAGGCCCATTCGTGTAAAGAAATACCAAAGACATCGCTCGCGGCTTAACCAATGGAATATTTCATGCGATCATATATTTTATATTGTATGTATATGTTAATGGTCATATGACTGGTTGGAAAGCTCTACCTGCTTGTATTCTATTGTATTCAATAGGTTTTTGCTCCCGACAATCCCAAGGCTGGAAGGTTGGGGCGCAGCGCAGGGCCAGTACCTGTTCTGTCGGCTCCTGCCAAAAAAACCACAACCTATCGGCGTCCGCGTCGCGCGCCCGCTCGCTCCTAGCTGTAAAACTCACACCATACAACCTTCTTTGAATTTCAAATGCATGCATTTCTCTGTTGCTGCATTTTAAAGAAATGTTTCTATTTTGGGTGGGAATCGTGGTTTTCGATATGGTTATAAAATTAATTGGATTTGGATAAAATATGTTAAGTGACTTACTTATATCAGTTACTATAACGAGCTTCGATGTTCTGCTATTCGATTTCTAATGAAAAAACATCAGTCACAAATGAGGCCGCTTACATGTTATCAATCAAGTCAAATAGAACCTAGTGCCTTCGCGATGTTGATTGATTGATGTAAAACTATTCATAGACGAGTTAGCCTCTGCCACGACATTCGAGCCCATGTGAATGCATAAAACTAATTAAATTAGCCATTCTCGCTAACGCGTCTGATTATTTCGTTATTTGATACCGTTGAATAATTTTATGACGGCAACATTGTTAGCGTATTATCCACAAGATCAGTTTTATGTAAATTAACTGGTTTTCTCCGTACCATTGCTTCGTAGAACAGGGCTTATAACATGTGTAAAATATTTATTGTTATTAGAAACAACTTCATTTTCATTAAGTTTCCCTTCTCCTAGATACCTATGTTTGTCGTAGAATTAATTAGACTTTGCGTTGTTTACTTTGAGATTATCAAGACACTATCTTTGTGGGACATAATTATGTACTTTTTATAGGTTGTATGAACAACGAGGACTGATCATGTATGACGTGATGTCGATGTTTGGACTGTAAACCGTCTAATTTTTGTGGTATTATATGATTATTTTCCTCAGTACATTCGCAGTTCAGCGTATAAAATAAAACCTGAACGATATCGGAGAGGAACTTTCTTTACAGAGATTACTAGAGTTGGTCTTAAATCTAGAGTTTGCTTCTTGTCCAAGCTCTATGCTATGTCTAATACCCAGACCGAGTGGTTGGAAGCAGTCAGTGTCAATGGCTCGCTAGCCGCTTCAATAGCCGTGACGGTTTCAGCTCTCCTGCACTGAGAACCCGTTAAATGGCGGATTCTTCCATTATGCGCATCGCAAACTGGGAAATAACTGCTTGTGCAAGCAATCA
>OZ026827.1:857057-1002283 GCA_964023185.1 Macaria liturata | reverse complement strand
GTGAGTGAGTATTGAGATGCAGAGACGCGCAGTGTCTTATAGAGATGCCTTCGCCTCGACTAGTATTAACGTAGGATTTGTCTCGTATCGTCACGCACTTGGCACATTTAACAATTTCTTTTTATGTATGAAACGAATAAATGATAACACCTCCTCTGGTGAACACCGCAATGTTATTGTTATAAAACTTGGAAGTTCATTTTCCATTCAGATCTGAGACTAATACTTTTATTGGCCTACT
Source organism: Macaria liturata (assembly GCA_964023185.1). Lineage (NCBI taxonomy): Eukaryota > Metazoa > Arthropoda > Insecta > Lepidoptera > Geometridae > Macaria > Macaria liturata. Next base: position 1,002,042 of record OZ026827.1, on the reverse strand, counting down.
TTACTCACGTCATTGAGTAATGTAAATGTTATGAATACAAGTGCCTTTATGTAATTTGGCCTTAATGTGTAGATGCTGTAAATGTATTCCCGAATCTAGAGCCTTACACGTTGTAAGAGTGTGTCAGGTGCGAGGCAGCATTTACTGGGCGCCGCCCGCTGTACAGTGTCGTGTACATATAGAGAGCCTTACATGTTGTAAGAGTGTGTCAGGTGCGAGGCAGCATTTACTGGGCGCCGCCCGCTGTACAGTGTCGTGTACATATAGGTAGCTACGTAAGTATCTATACATGTTGATAGTTAAGTTACGGATAAAAATAAATATTACTGGACATACAATTTGCACTTTTTCTTATAACCACCATGTAGCTCCAATTATCACGATTAGAATAGTTAGGGTAAGTTAAACTGGGATTGAGATTGTAATTAAAGCAGCTACTAGAAGCAACATTAATTGATATCTACCAATTAATTTTAATGACTAATTTTTATACTAGGAGAGTAGAATTTACCATATAAGTGCAATAGGATTAAATTTAACTCGTATAATTCGACAATTTCCTTTAATATTACAAAGGCGAAAGAAAGTGTGCATACCTAAATATTTGTTACCTACTTCTTCACGCACAAGGGTTCAATATTTTTTGTGAAATTTGGTATGAAGTTAGATTTAACTATAAAACTAACGTAAACTATTATTATCCCGAAAAATAATCAGGTTGTCATGGGATGGGCAAAATAAATGTAGTTCATATACTTTGACGACGCAGAGGCGAATTATAAACCTGAACTACGTCCAAGCGCCCTGCACAGTGCACCGCCGCACAGGCGCGGGGGACAATTTTGCAGAAAACCTAGGTACTAATTCCGAGGGCGTAAGTGACAAAATGTGCTTTGTAGATACCGTACCGTTTTTTATAAGTTACTTCATGTACTTACAAGGTAGGACTAATATCATTATTTATTCCACAGAGTAGCAAGACGAACTAATGACTGCAGCTTCAAGTCCCTGCAAGTCAGCTACCACGGCGTCTCTCCAGCGGTATCTGGGTCGACCACTTGGGATTCCAAGATACGCTTTTTTGGCATGACGAATACAACCTTACCAAAAATCATGTCTTCATTGCACCATAACAGAGACAACATGTACCAACAAACATACACAGTGTATGTTTGTTTCTGTTATTAGATTATGGTATGTGCCTAATTATGCTATGTCATTAGGCACATCATACTCATGGGGAAATACCAAAAGTTGAATTTCAACATCTTCAAATTCTTTTTCAGCATATTTAGCATGAGCATATTATGGGTTTGAAGGGCATCCAAGAAATTTCATCTCTTTCAGGGCATCACAGCATAAAAAAGTGAGTGTTAAGATTCAACTAGTTATCTTGCAATGGTAGGAAAGCTAAGCAATTTTATGTATGTAAAGAAAACTACTTGATTATACTTAAATTGATATTTATTCCGCTTATTTACATCGTCAAACATTGCAGTCCATATAACCATAAATTGGATTCAGTCAGTCACACATTCACCCTGGGTCATTCCACACTTACATAAAATTTTACTATAAAATGCTAATATTCTCGGACAGTCAGTAAAGAGAACCATCATCAGTTGATGCGGCGAACATTAGACATTACTAGAGCTAGCTAGCTGGTGTCAGCCCACACTCAGTACGGGGCGTATCTCCGGGAGGGCGAGGGGCCGCGCATACCAGGCCTGCAAATAAACACACGTCAACATTACAACTTACATACAAAACATTTGGAAGGGTATTTTGACTCAATTTTACATTTCTTTTAATTATAAAATGATAATGACACAATGGGCCTTATTACAAAACGTGGTTTAAATATAAGTCTAGACCAAGTCCGTTTTAGTTGTTCGAAAATTGTCTGTCTACTGTCATAAATATCAAACTGTCAAAATGTACCAATGTTAAATAAAACTTCAATTTTTTTTGACATTTTGATTGCTTGTATGTGATGTCTTAACAACAAAAACTCACTTTTAATTTTCAAAGTCCTCGACTAATATTTAAACCGCGTTTTGTAATAAGACGGAAATTCATGCTTTACTTATCATTGATGCCATCATAATGTAAACTTGTTAGGACGTCTTACATGCATGCGACTGAAATTATGATAATATATCAAAAACAAAATAAGTTGGACTTAAATTTTTGAAATTCATTGAAGAAATAAAATCATGATTACCTTCTGTCATCAAAAGTGTCTCGGCTGAAGTCTTCATACATCCTGCAAATGAAAGCAAGATTCAGGCAAGTTGCATTATTCAGATAAAATAAAGATACAGGTATGGAGCTAGTAGTTACTGCAATAGTATTTGTGAACAACAAGTGGTATTAAGCAAGTGATAACTTGACAGGTGATAATGATTCTACAGTTCATAATTATTATAGAAATGAATCTAACATGCTGTCTACCTAAATACAACTGTAATAATATCAAATTTGTAGATTTCTAGTGAGTAAATGTTCATACTACTCTCACTCAATACATAACATAAATCCTTGCCAGTGAATAGATGTACAGTGAATAAAGCCCTCAGAGTGTAACATGAAGAGAATGTCTCACCCCCGGGACATCTGCGGTCCTGGCGGGGGGCTCCTCCTGCTGTACATAGCATCATACGACGACCTCATAGATCCCATGGCACTGCGCATCGGCGGCAAGCTCGGCATGGGGGGCATGGGCTCGCGGCGCAGCGGCGGCGACACGAAGTCTCCGCGAGCGCCGCGGGCCGCACCCAGCTCTAGCCCGCGCGACGCGCCCACGGGGTAGCGGCGCTCGAACAGGTCACGCGGCGAGTCAAAGCGGGCTCGCTCGTAATACCCATCGTACGGGTCCTTCACAGACAAACAAGTTATAAGAGCCGTCAACAACTAACAAACAAATATGTAGCAAACAACAGAAAGTAACATCAGCGGGGACATCGAGTTCGGCCCGAGTGAGACGCCGCGTGCGAGTAGCATCCACGCGCTCGGCCTACGACGATGCACAAGCGGTCGAGAACGACGGTACGGGACTAAGAGACAGAGAGCGCGTTACCCCAAATCCTCCCATCATGCGATCGCGTAGGAAAGGCGGCGGCGGCGGCGGGGGGTAGGGGTCGCGGCCGAAGGCGCGGTCGCGGAAACCGTTGCGGTCGGGGCCCAGCGCCTTGGGGCACTCCTTGGACCAGTGGCCGCCGCGCCCGCAGCGGTAGCACTGCTCGGGGTCGCCCATGCCGGGCCGCTGGCGCACGCGCGACGTAGAGATCTGCACCTTCATGGGCTGCCCGTCCACCATCATGCCGTTCAGTTCTTTGATGGCCTCGTTCACGTCGCCCGTCGCGTCCAGGTGCACGAAGCCATAGTTACGCACGATATCACACTCCACGACCGTTCCAAACTTCTGGAACAGCTCGCGGACTTCGGGCGCGCGCGTCTTGTCCGTCAGGTTACCGACGAAGATTTTCGTGGTGGGCGTCGAGGGTGCTTTGCGACTCTTGGCCGCTTCTACTTTGATCGCTTGACCGTGAACTATCTCTCCGTTTAGATTCTGAATGGCTTCGCGGCCGGTTTGTTCGTTTTCCATGTGCACGAAACCGTAATTTCTGACGATATCGCATTCTACGACCGTACCGTATTTTTCGAATAGCGGTCTAAGATCGGCATCTGCAGTTTTATCGGATAGATTCCCGACGAAGATTTTGAAAGTACCGGCGCCCGGCATTTTAGTTTCTGAAACGCATACATAAATTCACGAAATGAGTCAGCAGCGTCCATCAAGGAATGTCGGCATTGCGCGACGGTATGCCGGATTTGAATTTCAGAGCTATATTAGTGTTTTACTACTTACCTGATAAAAACTGTGTAACCTAACACAATCAGCTCACTTTTTACACAATTAAAAAGCGTAAGGTTTAATTACTACGCAGTACGCGCTACAACAAAATTAGCAAGCCACACAATTTTACACAAAATGGCGTCTCTCTCTTGTCAAATCGATGAAGAAAATCTTCCATCCATGGCTACCAAAACGAATTTCCGGCGTGGTACAGTGCTGCCAGTTGCCGAACAGTAATTGCATAGATAATTAAACAACCCACAGATATCAAATATATAGTCTGACATTTGACTCCATTGTCATTGAATTGACAGTGACATATATTTTTTCTACACTTGTTCTATGTTATGTTACAAGCAGATCGTAACAACCGTAATTTTTCATCATAATGCTGTATTATATAATACATATAAACTTAAAACACCTATTAATTAACAACTACATATATAATCTAAAATATATATATACAACCTTACAAATAATATACTAAACTTAAATCAGAATCTGATAGTGTCAATAATTTATTCTTAGTAATATATATATAGTAAAAAAAATTTGAAAACATTTTAAATCACTCTTTTCATTATATTTTACATTATTTGATCTATGATGTAAGGAAAGGATCTTCGAATTAATACGTCTTGGCGTTGCTTATGCCTATGAGACATCGGAATAAAAAAAATTGCTTGCTACAATTAATGCAAATTGTAAAAGTTTTTGTTTCATCAATATCAGGCTAGCATTACCAGGGTTACAGCGTTGCAAACTTTCAGTTTAATCGTTAGGAAAAGGAGAAATGAATTGAACTCCTACTAAAAGTGACACCATCATATTTTCTTTTTTTTATGGAATTATTTATAACATGGGTATCTACCCTTCGTTTTCAATTAGTTGAGGTCTCATTTGACCAAAGAGCAGACACGTACCTTAGTCCTATTAAGAGAGGTTACGTCGCCTGTTTCTTTGGCACTCTACCATCGCCAAACAATGACCTAACCGATATTTTTAATTTATTATATTAAATATTAGGTTAAATTACTTTAGGTTACTTAAGATTGTTATATTTAATTTATTTGTATATATTAGTGTATGTTTGTAGTGTTTGTTTATAACAAGTTGCAACTTTGCATTTATATGTTTATATATGTTTATCATACCTATTATGTTTTTTTATTAGGTAGGTACGTCGGGTAGGTAAGCCGGGAAAGAACTGTTTTCTCGCTTGGTCTGCGACATTGATGATTGACTTGGCGTTTGCTCACGTTTGCTTGCGCTGAGCTGAGTGGTTGTACTTATAAAATGAAATAAATTCAAGAAAATCAATTTATATATTATAAAACTGTGTCTTATATTGTGTGCCAGGAAGGACCGGAGCATAAAGCAGCCTAGTTTGAAGTGGTAAGTTTTGTATTTCATTATTTTCGTATTAAATTTCTTGCGCCAAAATAGGTCAAATGTTTCTTGAAATATTAGAATTATGGCATTTGGTAGCACACAGACCGCAAAAGTCAAGAGAAAGCTTTGTTTTGAATACGAGTGCGCACTCGCGTATCTTCAATTAGGTATTTCTTTGATACGTGTTGTTTTGCTTGATATATCCCATGGAAATCATGTGGGTAATATCTGTGATAGATCGTGCGTGGATTCCTGATCAACGCCGGCACTTGTACCTAGCCGCAGCTGTAATAGACTGGCATGTATAATACTAGGACTTGTAGTGATTCTTTGTGGGAATACCAACTGAATTCTAATAAATATAGCAATTAGGTAATCCCTACCATCAGTTATTTGTATAAAATTATGATGAGTGTTGTATTAGTATGACATTAATAAGTAAATAAATAAATACCTCTGCTATTTGAATCAACTAATTCAATATGTCATTGAGCTTGTTTGGGTATCAATAGGTGTAAACAAGTGTCAGTTTTATATCACTAATATTGTTTATCATGCCAGTCTATAAATGTAAAAATGTGTTCCTTGGTCCATATGGCCTTCTTTTACACCAGAGTAACATTTCCTTAAACTGGAAACCCCTAAAATAAAAAATCTAAAGTGATTTAGGAAGTCCATTTAATAATTTTCAAACATAGCCAATGACCTAGCATCTGAGAACCGGGCTGCAAGATAGGTTGACAACATACCACCTGCATTGAGAACCGGGCTGCAAGATAGGTTGACAACATACCACCTGCATTGAGAACCGGGCTGCAAGATAGGTTGACAACATACCACCTGCATTGAGAACCGGGCTGCAAGATAGGTTGACAACATACCACCTGCATTGAGAACCGGGCTGCAAGATAGGTTGATAACATACCACCTGCATTGAGAACCGGGCTGCAAGATAGGTTGACAACATACCACCTGCATTGAGAACCGGGCTGCAAGATAGGTTGACAACATACCACCTGCATTGAGAACCAGGCTGCAAGATAGGTTGACAACATACCACCTGCATTGAGAACCGGGCTGCAAGATAGGTTGACAACATACCACCTGCATTGAGAACCGGGCTGCAAGATAGGTTGACAACATACCATCTGCATTGAGAACCGGGCTGCAAGATAGGTTGACAACATACCACCTGCATTGAGAACCGGGCTGCAAGATAGGTTGACAACATACCACCTGCATTGAGAACCGGGCTGCAAGATAGGTTGACAACATACCACCTGCATTGAGAACCGGGCTGCAAGATAGGTTGACAACATACCACCTGCATTGAGAACCGGGCTGCAAGATAGGGTGACAACATACCACCTGCATTGGGTTAAACCTAGATGTCGATAGATCAAGATCTAAGCTATATAGGCCTATTCAAATGTTGGCATGCAACAAACCAGATCTCTTGCCAATGATTAGGGTGCTTTCCGAGTGTTTGTTCTTTTTGAGATGGATCCTTGTTTCACCTGTTATTATCTCCATCTCAAGGATACTGGGCAGTTCAATTGTTTTTTGGAACCAAGGTGTATTTGATATAGTTCTCAGTATTCTGTTCTGTGCTAGGTATGTCATTTTTGAGTTGTATTATGCAGAGCCCCAGAGCTTTATTACATGTTTTTCTAGATTGTCTTTGATAGACTTGACTTAAATAACAACATTATGAAACATTGAAGTTTTGCTATTGAAATGTATGTAACCTCAATGTTACAGTCAATGTTTATCATTAGGACAATTAATAAAGTTTGTGTTTTTATCATTTTCATTTCTCAGTTTTGTAAGAAATATTATAATCATGGGTATTTTAAGGGAACCACAGAGAGGATAGCTTATCAATTAGGTATATTATCCATGTATTCTGTATGGGTACATTAATTAGAAGTTTAACTATAGATGTTGATTACATCAACATTAGATTTTTTCCTGCGAACTACAATCTAGGGGGCTTCAAATCTATAGTTAATATGTACCTTTTAGGTAAGCATGTAACACTGCAGCCTAGGTGCAGCAATGCTTAACATCAGGTAGGCTGTAGTCAAACGTAAACCTATCCAATGTAAAAAAAAACCTATAAATGTAAAGTGCTAATTTAAACTGTGCTATGATTAGAGGGATTGCATACAGGCCACCTTTCAGATGATTGCTTGAATAGCAGTAAAGTGTTGTAGTTGTGTTACTGTAATGCCGCCACATTGTCACAGAGGCAACACTGTCGCGGCGCTGACGTCGCGTCGTGAGTGAGCGAGATGACATTAAACAAGTGCTCCCGCTAGGGTTGCTCACAAGTGGCTTTATTATAAGCTCAACTCAATTTCAGTATTTTATTTTATTTATTTGGTGTTGTTCTCCATGGAGATTGATTGATAAATTGGGCTTTTTTTGGCTTTTGGAAATTAAAAATTATGATTATTTGGAAGTTAAGTGACTTAGCAAAGACCAACATTAATAACATATTAAATGCTCAATGTTATGGACTAGGTAAATATAGCCAGACAATGATATTTTTTCTTATAAATCACATGGTTAGTGTCTGTGAACATAGGGATGCTGAAAACAATGTTAACTTATGTTTTGTAGCACAGTAGTATACAAAATGATTCTGTCAGTTACCTATTATACATGGATGTTGTCTTGCCAACAATTTCGCTTTATGATTCGAAATAGACTTCTATGAGTGCAAGAGTGCAATGTTGCCATCTTGTATAGGATTGGGTAAAATGTGTGTTTTCATTCATCCATTCAAAGAGATGAAGGCAGCCCTAGAGTGTGCGAGCGAGAGGCATGCCGGGTGGTGCCGCTCGATACCGCGCCTCCCCCCGGGTTATGTAACCGGGAGCTCTGCGGCCGGAGGGTACTCGCTCGCTCCTCGCGCACTCTACCCATACCTATACCTATGTAGGTACGCGTCTAGCTATTTAGTGCTTCGAGACGTATTGCGTATGGCGAGTGATGACCTAAAGTTGATATTCATAGAGGTGGGGTATGATTTGTGAATGGTGTTGGAACAGAATTTGAAACATTGACGAATCAATTCATAGCAAGGGTTAGCGTTCAGTGAAAGATATTTTGGAGAGGCTTAGGTTTTAACTAAACAGGAGTTTTAGGTATTTGTCATTATTTGCTCATTTATAATTAAACTAATGTAACTTAATTTTTTTCAATTTTATTATGTACCTATTGAATGTACTCTTAGAAAATAATAATTTACATTCAATTTTATCATGAACACCACGTAACTTACTTTACAGCGTGATTTAACATGATGTAAATGTGGCAGGCATTTTGTATGATTCCGCCGTTTACATACGGCGTCGTCAGTTTATAAACGCTTGTCCAAAATCTTGCATCCGTTATAACTTATGATTTTACAAATTTACTTTAATCCCGGTATGGGAGTGTTATAAAGTCACTTGTCTGTGACAGGAGGTAAGATTAGGTTCGTTAGGTTGCTTTCTACCACGCACATGCGACGACGAGCGAAGCGAGGAGGAGCCAAGGCATTATACATTTTGCCTTCGGCATCTTACATAACAGCAAGCGTTTATAAACTGACGACGCCGTATGTAAACGGCGGAATCATACAAAATGCCTGCGACATATACATGAAACAAAACCGAAATAAGAAAATTGCATCAACTACATAATTAAATCAACACCATAAAACCAATAGTCACCCACCGTCTCATTAAATAAACAAATGAATAGCAAATCAAATAAATTATAATGTTATTCTGTCTGTTTATCTGAGATAACAGACTATACAAGTAGGCACTGGTAGGTATTATCTACAATCTACATTTACCTAAACTGTGCAATTCCGGAAACACGGCGGATGGTTGCGGCGTGAATCATCGCAGACCATTGCTCGCCTCTTGCTTGTGCGAAAGTAAAAGTGTATTTTTATTTTTACCTGTATTATATTCATGTACATGTTTCTTTATTCATCATCATCATCATCATTCACAATCTTCTTTATCCCACTACTGGGTATAGGCCTCTCTTTGCATGTGCCAGCTGTGTCATTTATTGTAAAACTGATTACAAAACTATTTAGTTTTGTTATTCCATCGACATACATTTTAGTTGTTGGAAGATACAAATATAAATATGTAAGAAGTCAAATAATCGGCACGATTAATTGCCGGCTAGATGCCGAATACTGTAATAGCCTTTAGTAGGCTTTACTAGTCTGTGAATCTCTAGTTTTGTATCAGGCGAACTGTGGTCAAGCGTAATCTAGTCGTATCTAGGCGTATTATAAAAAAAAAACAAATTTTGTACCACTTAGTTTGTGTTCCCAGTTTGGTTCCCTCCATCGGCATCGGTATGAAATCCTCTCCTCTGAAGTTTCCCCTCTGCGTACTGTGAAGTGTGGGTGCGGGGTGCGGCGCGCGGGGGGCGGGGGCGGTGCGACGTCAGCCCATTGATCGCGTGACGTCACACTGCAGCCCGCGAGCGCCCGGACACCGCTCGCAGCTTGTTCTGGCTTTACACTGCTAACATAGCCTAAAATATCGTTAAACTAAGGTCTGTAAACAGGACAAAATACTCTGTGCACTTTAGGAATGCTCAGTGGATAGTATTTTGCAAGTAATAAAACAATTACCTACATCAAAATTAAAGCCGTTACTAGCATAACAAAAAAAATCTAAAGCAATATTATCAAACGGTCCTTGCGAGTGACTTGCAAATGTATACTCTTGTCGAGTCCCAGTGAGTGTGTAAAGTAAGTTTATTATTGCTTCGCACGGTGTTTGATTGACTCTCACTACTTGCAGCTACGAGTAGGTGTAAGCGTGTTCTTTATGAATTTATAAATATTTATACTTTAGTGTAATACAACTATTTTGTCTGTGACTGAAAACGTTTCTTGTATTTATAGTTAATTTCTGCGAACATATTGTGACTTAAAATAAACCAAAGTACAACTTTTCTAACTCTTGGGCTCAGTTTGTGGTAGTAGTGCTCGAGTACACCGCTAGTGTAGTTTGTGCAAGTTCCCCGTTACAGGTAGCAGCCCCGGCCGTGATGTGAAAACTCCGTCGGTCGTATATTAACTGCAATCTGTGGCCCACTTTAAACGAATAACGCCACATTTTCCCGGGGACGTGTAAATTACGGCATGGCCGGGATTTTTTATCCTAATGGTTTCCCTGCCTGATTTCGGCCCTCCCGCTTATTTAGCCGCGCGGACTAAGGAGCGAGCAGGACAACACATTGGCCCGTTGTAAAGCGCCGTAATGTAAATTCTCGGCTAAATGAATTATTTATGTGCCATAAATGCGAAAGTAAAGATAGGAATGGTCGGTGTACAGGAAATAAGTAACAATGTGGACCCCTAATAAATCCTCTAAAACCTCGCCTAAAATATATAAAAATGTTTAGAGGATTGCGCGTTGACGTGTATTTTCAGAATATATTCAATGTGAGTGGTTAAGTTACTAGTTACTGGTAGGTAGCAAATTCTGAAATACCTATTACGAACCGGTATAGAATCAAACTTTTCAATTCTTTAGAGCATATGTGAAATATCACGTTATGAAACCCAGTCCTTCGCCCCCTGTATAAAATCCTGAGTATGTCCCGGTATTGGAGAGGTAGAGAGTTGATTACTGATCACACCGACGTACTCGTGGATAATTCGATCGACCCCGGCCCCTGGCCCCGGCTGCCACGCACTGAGCACAGGACTAGCTGCCAGGGGAATATGACTGCCAGGGTATAATGAGATACACATATTTATGTAGACAAATATAGCTAGACGAATATGTACTATCCTATTTTTTAAACTAAAATGAATATTGTGCTAGTTCTATTTGTATTTTTTTTCAAGGAACTTTTCACAACTTTTTTAATCCGACTGTTCTGTGCCTTCTCGGACGTTCGTTTAGACTTAACGAAGTATTCCTTTGTGCAACTTCGCTTAACGAACATCCCGTGCTGATTGAGTTTCAATAGATCGATTCTACATATTTTTGGATTGCAGACGTAGCAGAAACATCGAGCTAAGCTGTCATTTGCATGCCAAAGGATTTTGTAGAGACTCGATTATACACTAATTTTTGAATCAGTAAGATTACTTGTCTTGTTTTGCTACCTGATAAGTGAAGTAAAAGATGATTAATTTTATAACAAGTCGTTAATGACATGGCAGTTTCCTCAGAATTATTTCGTTCACCTAAGGTTGCAGTTCATATGTAGTTATGTCATTAGTTTATCTTAAAATTGTTAGTTAGGTCTGCTTCAAGAGGGCTTTAAGTGCTCGTAATTTATTTTGATTTATTATCGATAGCACACGACGAACTAAACAATCATGGTGCTAATTAAAGCTTTTACTTATTTGGTTCACATTCCAAAATCCACTCAGCTGGAATTCCTACAGAAGCATTAAGTTTTTTACGTGGAAGGGCCTCAACCCCTAAATTAATTGGCGAAGTATAACGAAGTCGATTATAAATAACAGCGAGCCCTAGCCTCATAATTCATTCAGGCCATTTTGCGGAGACCGATAGTAAACGCTATAATCGATATATTGGCGTATTACCCATATATTTAACTCAATAAAAACAAAAGTCGACGCTTGATTTTTACGAAAAACTTGAAATCTGTACTACCTACTGAATCGGGTTACTAACCATGTAGTCAGTATTTTATTGTTATTTTTCTTTTCGTTACAAATCGTAAATAAAATGATGAAAAGAACACAACTTAGGTATTTACTATAACGATAAAGGGCCTGGGGCTGATTCATGTGCCATTCAGTCCCATTACATAAAGTGAAAAAGATATTTTCGATTGAAACACAAAAACAAACGTTATATTTGTCCCGTACACAATACCATGGTAATCATTGACCGTTAGAAAAACAATATTTGTACCGTTATTTTTATACCGGTATTGAAATATTGTAAGTGATTCAGTCCCTCTTTTGGCGGGTGTCACAGAATAGGTATTAGTGTCCAGACGAAGGTTCCGCATGTTGTATGCCAGGATTTATTGTTGTCAGGCCTTTTTGCAAGATTAGCTTTCACATAAAAAGATTTATTTAAAACTAAATTGAAGTTGTTTTGTTATAGATTAGGTAAATGCCGAACTAATTCGATTTTTCAGTTAATTTAATATTAAAAAAATATATATATTTATTAATTGGACACAGCGTCACAATTAGCTGATCTCTCTGACTCTGATATTGCTGAAACAAACGCCTCGACTTGGTTTTGTTTCGATCAACTTCATTATCCTAAAAATATATAGATAGATTGATGCATATAACTAAACATTATGATCATTGCACATATAACATAGGATAGTCAGCTCAAGCTTCGTATAGCAGCTAGTCGGTGCAGTGCAGGGCCAAAGCCAACCCCGAGGTTGGTGGCCGAGCGCCGGGCGGTGGCGTGCGGGTATGCGCGCCCTGACCCAATACCGCCGCATGCCAGCTGGGCCGAGCACGCCAGCCTTTTTATACACGTCATTAGCACGAGTTGCTTGTTCTACTGCCTGACTTTAAATATATTTTTTTATTATTGGGTAGTCAGTCATTTGAACACCAGGTTACCAGCGATGTGTCCAGTGACGCAGTGGTCCAATGTGGAGCATAAATGTACTGGAATGCTCGTAAACGAGTGCCTGATCCCTTTGTTAGGCGCTTGGTGACAGATTTAACGATTTCCGAGTTATCAGCTTTACATAGATTTTAGGACAATGTCACACGAGTACCAGCTTTTACCTTAAATGCACCGCATTATGTCGTATCGGAATTTCATACATGAATTGGCACATTATATCAGTTTTTGGCCACAAATTAATATTCTGCAAGCATAATAATGTTGCAGTGCAACTAAACATTTTACTTTGTTATACCTAATACTATCTGACCTAAGTTCAGGATGGCTAAAGAAACCCTAAAGCATTACAGTCGCTTCTAAGTTAATTTTTCTATTTATAGCGCTTAAAACAACAGAAAAACAAATAATTAAAAAATAACAATGTTCACTGAGCATTAGAGCTTATTTTGTTAGGATCTTCTTTGAAGACGACACGCGGCTTTTGAATCCAATTTCTTAATATATTTCTCTGTCGGATGAAAACGGCACAATGGAGGCGACCACCTAGGAGCAGGAGCATTCCCATTTCCTGTTACGAAAAGAAAGTATCCGCTGAATTTCCAGTGAAATTACCGACCAAGTAGGTGATTATATCAAAATGATAATGTGGAAATTATCCGGGCGTCAAAAGTTGCGCTTAGACGTTTTTCGCGCAAATTTAACCAGTTTATAAAAGTTTGGATCTTCTGAATACAAAAAGAGCGCAATGTGATTATGCCATTACCACAACTCACTATTTCGAAGGAAGTGATAAGGATTATTATAATGTTTTGATATGATCTAAATGTGCCCATTAGAAGATTACATTCGTGACTTCGCCTCGTCGCGTTACTACCCGAACTAGAAATTGATAAAACAATGTTATTTTTCCCATTTTCTAATCAGCAATTTATAAATTTTATATTTATGTATATCAGAAAAATAACATTAGTTAAATTCCGTAGACAGTTTCAGAACTAATTTTGTACACGACCTTTGTTAAACCAATTTTCACGTCACTATTCCTAGAATAACCAATATCGGATTTATATTTAAAGCTCGGGTTACACACAGCAGGCCGTGTTGGTTTGGTGGTCAATTACCCTGGCTACCCGAGGTAGGTACCTGTGCTGAAAGGTCAGCGCCCACGTCATCTAAAACCGTTTTTACTGAACGATGTACCTCCCGGAGTCTCGTGTTGCATGGACGCATCAATGCCCGCAGCTTATAAACTAAACTAGACTAAACTACCTAAATTCTGAAATTGTCATAACATTTTCTGGGAGTAAAATTCGCTGCTATTTTGTGTATGGCAGCGAATGTTTCCACTTAACGAATTCTTCTGAAACAAATCACAAATGGCAAAAAAGAACGCTGCATAGCTCGGTGATTACTTTGATAAAACAACCAGCGTTAACAATCGCTATCCATCGGTTCAATAATTACACACCATGAAAGCCGTATAGCGTGAGCAAACTGTAATGAAAACCATTTCAACCCCGAAAGTGGAAGGTTGTGGAGGCCTTGGCGTCGGTATCGTCTCATGCCAATTAACAATTCGTGGGCGCCTCGCTCCAGCCCGCCGCTGAATAAAACATGTCTCGAGCTATCTGAACACCTTCACCCGAGCAAATCATATAATAGAAGAGCCGTGCAATTAGACGATCATGAACCGCATTGTAATGTTCACCGCGCCAGACGAGGGAAGTTGGTGATTGATACGACTGGCTGGATAGAGAAAATGAACATTTCTTTGGAATAGTACGTTTTGTCATCTTAGTATCTACGAGCTTTTCCTTGGTTTCTCTGGTTTAAAATACACCAAAGAAATCAGGCATCTAGAAGGCCCAAGAAAGCTTCATCAAGCGTAATGACATTTCATGTGCCGTTATGTCACGCATGACATTTATATTTGCATTATTTCCGGCATGTTGGTGTCGCAGGATCAATGCGCGCTGTGGTTGACATTCCACCTACGCACCACTTTATTATGGGGACAAATGGAAAGCCTTCTTTGTTGTCTGGAGGCACTCGACAACTTTTATTTGAATTCTTGCAAACTTGAACCAATTTGGGACGCAAACATTTCATGCAACTTCGTATATCGTACTTGACTCTCATGGCGCTCGCAGAATGCTAATGCCGAGGAAATTTACCGGTGAAAGACAATTTTCTAAAGCAGCAGCTTTTTGTTCGGCGGTAAAAAGAGCAAAGTGCCATAAAAGCAGCCGTGCATAAGTTGCATTAAGTTAGGAATGCGTCGGCCGCGTCTGGCGGGCTGGGCCGCTGGGCGAGCGGGCGGGCGGCGCGGCGCAATTTCCAACTGTCAGGGCGGCTTTAAAGCCCGCAGTTTAACAGTTTTATGAGGCTCCTCGGACCGCGGCCCTCTTACAAACCAAACAACTACCAACGACAAATAAATACTAAACGTATACTAGAGTAGAAAGGTGCATTTTCCGGTGGCAAAAATATCTTGTCGTGCTCACAAATGTATCTTAGCCTGAAAGGCTTGAGCTTGACTTTTTGTCTGAATATTTCAACTTTGTCATTAGCTAGATTGGCAATAAGTTTTCGGAAACCAACTATCATGGTATTTCTCAGCAAATCGCTGCCTACAGCTGGACAGTTCTAGTTAGTACTAGTAATGCTTACAGCTGTACGGACCGCGTGCAAACTAGGCCTCCAGTAATGGCGCAAGTTGGCTCTGGCCGCTGTTATCTTTTAATTAACTAACTTTGTAGTTACGCTAATTTGTACAGCCCGCGGCTTGTTCAAGTACGCTCTATAATGATGTTCTTCCATCGGATTAATTTAATCCAGATTGTTTATCGATAAGTACACAATTAAAAAAAAAATAATGCTCTCTTTATTCCTTTGAAATATTTAAATCTAAAAAATATAAAGGTACTTTATGATAAAATCTTTTAAAATTTCTGTGAAATTAGAAGTTTGCAAGAGTTTTTTCGATTTTTGCTTTGAGATTTACTAATTTGTGTATTTACTTACTAATGAAATTTGAAACATTGTTGTATTAAACACATACTTTAAAAGGTTAATTTAAAGATATGATATCTAAGACTTCAAAATGCAGTCAATAATCTATAAAAAGGCGAATACGGCTTATTTTCATTACATTAAATTTATCTTTCACTGCTCGGGCTCATATATAGTGTAATGGAACTAAAAACGTGGCGTATCTTTTTCCCTTTAGTGCTTGCGAAGTAAAACCATCATTTAATTACGTACCTCCGCTTCAGACGCACAGCAGAGGATCTCCATTTTCTCTATTTATGAATTTCTTAATTAAGTACCACTAGAGGCTCGCAGACTGGTCTGGAACAAAAGAGAGGATTTACGGCAAGTTTACGAAGCTTGTTAGCTTATCTCGCATTGTTCGGCGATTTATAACCCGCCGGGAATGGACGGTTTTTCAACAACCGATACACGGCTCGCCTCGTAAACTAGCTGATAAAATTGTTTAGGGACTGTAAGGGCCTTTCATACATATCTATATTTCACATCTAAAAATGTATATGCCCTGCCTAATCTGATGCATAAGTAAACATGTTTGTAATAGTCTATTCTAGCCAGTCAGTAATCAACAGTGTCATTTCAAACCACACTGTAAAATATAACTTTATTTTCTATAAAAAAAATGGGTTTACAGACTTCACTTCACCTTTAATTTCTGTCAATAATTCTGCTACCCAGTTTATTCGCGTGTCTGGCTATTTAGGCAAATATATATTTGCTTGCAAGCAGTTACCCATCATAAACCGGACAATGTCCGCATCAGCCTCGTTCCAAGTCCCTTCGTAACTCCCAAACAAATCCTGAGATATTTCCACTGAGTCTGTGAGCAAGCAGGTAGCGCTTACTTGAAAAAACGTTTACCGCCGCTCGTTACGTCGCTTATTGAATTTCCGAGCCCGAGGACGCTTTGTGTGTCTATTCTATACAGGGTTAAAGCTGGCTTGGGCCTTTGGTAGTAAAATTTATTATATATAAATATTCAATTATATTGAATATCTTAATATAAAATATATTGATCAAAATAATTGTGTGCCTGGAAGCTTATAGATAGACAGACAATTATTTATTGTGACACTCAACCTATGGATTTTTACAGAACATAAAAGATACTCATGTTAACAATAATGCTGCAGTTTATTTATTAAGTAGAAAAAGGTATTATTTACCAGAATATTTCCATTTATTTTGCTGATATATTTCAATCACTCTTATGTTTGCCTAATCAGTAACTCTGTAAACATTATACTATAATAAAATATTTAGTTTAGTATGTCTCTCTATCTCCTTAGTTAATGCGATCGCGCCGGTTCCGCTCGCTTCCATCCACAATGTCGGGGACGGACCCGATCCGTTCACGTACTTATTCAACGATTTGGATTTTATTGCCCGAAACTTTTATGGGATTTCATCTATCTTTTCTTCTGTAATGGGTTTCCTTATGCTTACATAGGGCTAAAATAGTATAAGAAAATGTTACTATAGTGAAATGTAACGTATATATTAAATGATTTCTCCTAAAAGACATTACCTTGTATTGACTGGGAAGGATTATTTAGAGTATACATTACCCATTACCTATACGCTCTAAAACATAACCTGCTGTCGCAGGCAGATAAAAATTACATATGTTATTACTTTATATCTAGTCAAAAGCAGGTTCTATCATCGTATCGTCGCATCGCCAAGCCGCGAACTAACGAAGTAGCCTGCATTTTGTAGCTGGCGGTAGTAGCGGGTTAGTGCAATTGCACTGAACGTCTTTGTACTCGCCGCCGGCTTTAACCGCGTTTGAGGCCGCTTTGTGCCGGCGCCGGCTTCCCTCCACTTTGTGTTCCGCCCAGAGGACAGCACGCCGGTATTGATCATTGAGATATTACTACTACGTATAGAGAAGTCAACGCGTTGCATGATTTTGCGCCACGCTTTGCTGTACGCTGTACAGCAACTATCCAGTGAGTATCCAACGCCCGTGGAGAATAGTTGTGTTTGGCTCGCATAAATAACAACATCAAATGCCTGGTTGTGTTCTTAAAGACTGCCGTATACACTCCAGAACATCAAAAAAAAGTGATGGTTTAACATTTCATCGGTAAGTAGACATTTAAACGTTGAAACCTCTTTGATTTAAA
Organism: Macaria liturata; assembly: GCA_964023185.1. Lineage (NCBI taxonomy): Eukaryota > Metazoa > Arthropoda > Insecta > Lepidoptera > Geometridae > Macaria > Macaria liturata. The sequence goes on along the minus strand of OZ026827.1, from coordinate 983,992 downwards.
GTTTTTCGCGATGTAACAAAGCTCACGAGAATCGGGCTGCCGGGCGCCGCCATTTTGCAAATACACGGCGCTTAAGTCGTTTTGGTCGCGAGAAAACTGTACTCTGTACGCTTTTAAGCGCTGCATATTTTAATAGTTTGGTTAGACGACATTACTATGTTTTCGCGCTGCAGCGATATTTAGTTCAATCTCTTTCCAAAATGAAGCAAAGCTTTGGTTCGGGGTGTCTGTTCTATACGCTAGTAATATAGTTCAATGGTATTGATGGTCGGATTTAGGCGATGTTATCTAGGTGGACATCGGGAGTGATTGGTTTTATAATAAACGGTTACTTGTTTTACCATCAGAAAATGTTTTTGGTTTTATCTAGTGGTTACTTAAATACTCGAACGCGGTTATTTAGATACATACGTAGACAGTGTTAATTCTAGATCTTAGTGAACATTAGTGACCAACAGACTCACTTTGTCTCTTGTATTAGCTTGTATTGTATTTGTATTTGTATTGTTTACTAACTTTTCTGAATGTAAACGATAGAAAAAGTGCTTTTAAAGCGTACAAAAGTTGCTTTGAACTTAAACTAGGATTTCGTTGAGATACTTTTCTCATTGCTATATGATATAATGTAATAAATACATAGCCACGTCATAGCCTATTGTTTAGTATTATATCTTCTAATATTAATAAAACTGATTGTTTAAAGCAATGTAGGAGAATAAATACAATATAGTACCCGTGTCACAATCTAGGCAAAACTTCTTGTCTACTACTATGTATTCTGTGGTTAGACATACATAGGCAAAGAATGAATCCCGTCAGATCGATTTGTGTCTCGTGACATCTTTCTTTATCCTTCCTCTCAGACAGGAGCTCATCAATCCTTTCAATTCGGTTTTTGTGTTGATTTCGTTTTGAGCCGTTGTATAGACATACATTTTCTATTCTAGTATAGTTATAAAATCTCACTAGAGTATACTACGTCATTATAATCACGAATGGGAGATCACAAAGTGGTTCAACTGGGCACCTTAATAAATCTCATGATAATAATTGCTTGGCATCTTATCTCTGTAGCCTGAACGTGGTAAAAAATCGTTACAATATACTTTCTGAATACAATGAAGTTTCCTACCGTTTAAAAGACAGATGACAGATGTGAAGATTTAATGTATATCTAACACATTAAATCTTCACACGTTACTCTCGAAGCGTGAGCTGTCTCCTCCACTCGGGCCTAATTATCTGGAACTCTGCGATTCGCAAAGTGCTCGGGTTCCAGCTCGCTGCTGGATAATTCAAACGGGTGTTTGCGTTAATTGCACGCTGGCAACACTGATTGGACTGTTTTTGGACCAAACTCAGATTACAGTTGTGAAGTTGCCTGCTGTCAGTAATCGGATGGTGGGTACCTGTTATTAGGTGCCCCATGTAATGAAAGTGAAAGGGTACATAGGTAAGTAAGTTGATAACTAAAGCAAACCCATCAGCTTAGATTAAATTTAGTCTGCTTTCAGTGTTTGACAATTGACTGGTGTGATTTTTTATGGAGTGCCGCAGTTAGCTAGGGAATTTATTGTGTTCAATCAACGGTTTCTTGTCCCCTAACCTCCGAGCAATATATAACTATTCAAATTGTTATATTTCTTTCTCTAAGCTGAAAGCGTACGCAATACGCATGTTATTCCATTAAAACACGCTGAAAGTGGTATCTAACCTTTGCTTTCTGTTAAATAAATAGCCTGCTGTCACAATAGGTATGAAGCGCTATTTATTCGCTCATAGTCGCTTCAGACGCATTTATTTGTGTGCTACAGACGCGAGTCGTTCAATCAGCGCCTCACAGAAGGTACATTTATCACGGGGGCCATTGTTCCGTCTCGGTGGACCTTCTGCGCAACGTGCTTTTTACTCTGTGACACTACGGGATAATGTAGGTACTGGAAATAATCTTGGTATCTGATGGAGCTAGTTTTTGGAAACACTCGGGAGATAGTAACGTAAACCACTTGTCGAAGTTTTTAAACAAAAAAAAAATTTTTTTAACTCATCTTGAGGTGAGTTTGTGGTTCATAATATGTGCTAAGTACATCACTTAAGAAAAATGTTACTGACTAATAATAATATAATAATAATAATAAATGTATGGCTTCGTCCCTGGCGTATGTGAGCTTCATGCGGCTCTATGGCTGGCCTTGTGCTACATCAGTATGGTTCCATGGAGCTTCCAAGCCGCATGAACCTTGGCTTTGTGAGATAAACTATTTCACTGCTGGTTTAGGGCACTTAGAGATGGAAGCGTTTGCCAAACCCTGTGTAATATATGTCTATATTTTATCAGCCGCTCTGTCTCTGTGCATGTGAGTTATAATTTTACATACAAACGTTTTTATAGTTTAGTTCACTCACTTAAAATTATAGTGGATGTTCATTTTTTCAACGGTCTTTAAAACTGAGAAAATGACCATAAGATGTTCACAGATATTAGGTGGACATAATACCACCCCAACTCAGCACAATGCTGGTTGCAAGGGAGCAATATTTTACTGCATATTGTTCAGACCATGAGTCACGAACATCTTTTACATTTTTAGAAAGTAAATTCCAATATCCGTCAGGAAGCATCCAACAACCATACTAGCATTTTCACCCGGCGTGGCTCGCACATAGATACCTACGTTCCGGTTTACGACAATAGCCCCTCTCCAGTGTCAGCTTTTATAGCCCCTCTGTAATCATAACTTGGGAAGAAAATATTTGGGTATCGTAATGAAATACCTACGTTTCGTGGTGCTCATTAGTCATGACAATATGTTTATAAGAAAACTATATTATCTAAAAGTTGGATTAGTTTAACTACAATATTTCATTACCATTGTTTTAACTTCAAACTAAATATATTATACATGTTGCGTGGTAGTATGAATTGTTCTACCTTTGCATACCTACACATTGTGGAAAAATCTGTATTTTGTATAATAACAGAAGATACAACTCCTACGCGATCTATTTCTACGTAGACGTCGTATCTATCAATAATGAGACAGATATCCAATTACTGAGAAAATAATAAATATCGAATAGAACGTTCTTCTCAGTTACATGTACATTATGTACAATGTCTCTAGTCCAGAATAATACTTCTGTGAGATATTGTGTCGCCTGTACACTGTTGTCCAGGCGGACCCCGAACACGAAGTTATTCTTTATCTTATGCACATTTATCGAGTATCAGAAAAGTCCGAAACTTCATCAGAAAGCAAAATTAAATTACTTTTTGGTTTCAAACGACACTTATACACTTATAAAATAGCTCTGACATAAGGACCTATTTGAACCGATTTCTTGTAGACAAGCGCGCTAAATCGTAGATTACAAAATTGCTTAGCATCAGACGAGTTGCAGTCTAGCCGAGCCTGTCAATTTTTTAAAAATAACAAAATTACTAAATTTCATTTTGTCCTTATAATTTGAAGTTACTTTTCATAAACTCAATGATCGTCAAACATAGAATATAAGAGTAACTTGGTCTCGGCGTGTATATTAAGCCGCCGTAATAATGACTGCAATGATCGCCCTGAGAGCGGCGAGGCGAGTAGATGGCGCTGTAGAGACGGACGGAGGCTCCGGGGACGCGGGGGAGGAACCACTGCTACACTGGTTGTGACAGCCTTGCTACTTACTTTAACTAATCTAGAATAGTTACTACTCTATTTTTCTATTGTCTATCTTTATACAGTTAAAAGCGTTAGATAACTGATGTAAACCTGTCTTGTTCAGATTGTTGAGATGTACTCATACAAATATATCCCTGATTATTGAACACAAGCAACAAACACACTTTCCTGAATTTTGCATTCTCAACATTTTTCCTCGATCCGTTTTTAATAGCTTATGGACGTATTTGGAGCGGCTTCACAGCCAATAAACATACCGTTTCCACAATATGATTGCGTGTGAAATTCAGAGCTTCATTTGGTTCGAAAGCAAAAGTGTTGCTGATTTAAAAGTACGCAAACTTCATAAATCATCTTCCACACGCAATAGCCCGAGCCTGAACCACATTAACCTACATTTTGCATAAAATACTCATACAACGTTTCCATTCTTCCTTACAGATATCTCCCTGAAGAATTCCCGTTTCCCGAAGCATTCCCAGTTCCTACGAAATTCCTGATTGCTGAAAAAATCCCGATCCTGAAAATCCTGCCTCCTTTAAATTCCAGAATTAATCTCAGACACCAGAACTTTGTTCAATAAATTATTCACAAAATGCCTGTTTAAATTATTCGTAGCATAGTTAGAAAATGTTGTTAGTTTTGCAGACGTTTTGTGGAATTTTGGGCATTTCGGCACACAACCAGTATGGATTTATAATAAATAAAAGCATAAATATGCCAGTGTACAATTTTCTAAGTAAGGTCATGACAGCCCTAGACAAAAAAAGATGTGCTATAGCTATATATATGGATATGTCAAAAGCTTTTGACAAAGTCCATCACGGAATACTACTAGATAAACTGTGGTAATACGGCGAAAGAGGCAATGTACACACCAAATACAGTAATATAATCATACCTATGCAATCGGCTACAAGTTACAGAAATAGGTAGACTTTGTACTAAATCAATGAAAATTATGAAATTCAATTCAAATATACGCGAGGTGAAATATGGTGTTCCGCAAGGAAGTGTGCTGGGTCCGCTCTTGTTCCTCATATACATAAAAGACTTACCAAATGTAACGAATCACCATTTGACATTGTTCGCCGATGACAGTACAATTCTGTTTACAAACTCAAATTTAAGCGACATACAATCTGACATTAACGATACATTGACAACAGTAGTAACCTGGCTCAATAATAATAATTTATAGATAAATATTGACAAAACCAAATTTATATATTTTAGATTTAAACACAATGTACCGCTAATCTGAACATAGACTATAACGGACAAAAAGTAGAAGAAACCAATATGACACGATTCTTAGGCATCAATATTGACAACAAATTGGTTTGTAAGTATCATATTGAAGTTGTATGCAAGCGGCTGCACCAAGCAGCGTATGCTTTGTATCAGATGCGTAAGGTAGTGAGCGAAATAACGATGTTAACTGCATACCATGGTCATGCTGCCTCAATCCTACGATATGGCATTATTTTTTGGGGCTACTCCACAAAAGAATTAAACTCAAAAGCGCTACTGGCGCAGAAACGCTGTATTCGCGCTATATGCGGCCTGAAAAAGACACAGTCATGTAAAAAGCATTTTAGTAGATTAAAATTACTTACCGTCCCGGAATATACATAAGTAAAGTTGCCATATTCATAAAAACAAACCCCGACCTTTTCAAAATGTCTGAAACGGGTAGCAGACGTGAGGGAATGATATATGCCCACAATAGAAGAACAGTCTCCTAGAATCTAGTCTCAATAGAAGTGTGTATTGCTCCACTAATATACAACAAAATACCCATTGACATTAGATCACAAACAAATGTAAATATATTTAAAAAAACAACTTAACAACTTTTTTGTAGGTAAAGCATATTATACGGTAGGTAGATGAATTTATTTCGGATAAAGATTTAGGTATTACTATTGATATAAGATTTCAATGATTGTAATATATAGGTATAATTTACTAAATGCTCTAAATAAATTACCAGCTGAAATTCGTAATTGTGAAAATATTATAAATTTTAAAAACAAACTTAATAATTATCTAGCGGCCAAGGCATACAATTCTTTGAAAATATTTTAAATAATAATAATGAACTGATTTCTTTTATATTCTGCGCTATCATTCTTGTATCTGTAAATTGCATGCCCTATGGGTGGGAGTATAGCGTTCCATTATGTAATATTTTAACAACTGTATTTACCTATATTCCGCAATATATATTTTGAATTTGAATTTGTTCGATTTTGATATGCGGGTAGGCGGCGTGGATTCAGGCTTGAAACAACACCTAGCTTAATGAACCTAGAGTATATCTATTTAAACACACAAATATGCCAATGGAAGTTTCCACAGCCCAAATGCTATTTTAATTAAATTCCACACGAAGCTACGTTCTCAAATTAGGTCTAGAGGCAATTTTACTCGTTTTATAGCATGGCATAGAAAACGAGACTTCAATAGAAGTTGTACGGTTTTCGATTGAAATAGATCAAACGCGAGTGAGCCTTCTGGCTCCAGCGGAAAAGGTTCTGTGAACTGCTTGAAAAAAGTAAATAATACGTAGGTATTTAATCTTTCCAGCAATTCATACAATACGCGGTTCAAAATGTAAACTACAAAGATATTTTTAGTAAGTTTATTTTCAAAATATTTGTTCGTATTTGTGTATAGTAGTGAGGATTCAGTGTGTCGGAGACACCGGCACTAGTAAGTGAGTTATCAACGTAACAATTCCATAAAGTCGGATCAATGCAGAAATAGAAATCGTTAAAGGGTTTCCTGCGTCTCGTTGCGTAATTCAAACATGTCTTACCTACGCATGTCGGATAAAAAAAACTAAGTACGTTTACTTGCTGCTGAAGACAGTTTATTGTCTGGTATTTTCCCCTAGAGATTTTAGATTTGGATCTTGTGGTCTATCTTATCTATCTATCTATTAATAATTTATTTATTAATTTTGCAAGATTTACTTGTAGTTGTTAAAGGATAGATGTTACACCTGTGCGTAAGTTAGACTAAGTTTGAGCAATTATAAATGTTTTAGCGAGAAATTAATATAATAGCTGGTTTATTAATTCGTGAACTATGTGATAAGCAAGTTCAATTCTGCGTAGTAATATGTTCTACTATCGACATTCCCTCTACCGCAATACGGGTTCAACGCAAATAGTATCAAGAAGGCAAACTTCCCGCGCTATCAAGACTTCCTCCCGGCGAGCCAGTGTTCCAGTCCTTCCTGCCGGATTTCATCCCGGCTACATTTTCCATTAAATCCCTTGGCCCATATATCGCAGCTTTCTGGGTCAATATGAGACTTCCGTCGTAAGGCGAATAAATTGCCGACACCGCGGGTTTGTCTACATCACATCACACAATGGAGCCTTGCTCTGAAATACTTGCGCGTCTAGGCTGCCAGATCAGCCATTATTTTGTGCTTAGATCCTTCCCTAACCTACTTTTACTTGAATAGCTTCCATTCAACATCAATATTTAGAGTTGATTTCAACATTTAACCAAGCTTACTTTCGCTAGGAGATGTCATTTAGATAAGTTAAGTATCCAAAAAGTCGAATTCAATAAATTTTAGCAAGAAATAACATCAAAATTAGTGGAAACATTTGAGTTCAATTACCGAGCACAAATGCAAAGCAGCCATTATCCATGATATCGAATGAAGCCCCCAATTATTTATTTACCCGCAGCCGCAACATCGACCTAAAGAACGGTAGAGTTTGGAAACCGCAATGTCATCTGTTCGCTTGGTTTTTTCTAGAAAGTGTTCGGCATCGCGTCAGAATCTGTAAGGGTGTAGGACTGTGGGGTATTGTTTTAGGCTCGGTCGTGTGGCGTGGTGAGGCATGAAGTGCGCTGCGCAGGCGGCGCGCAGGCCGCGGCGGCAGTCGCCGCGCGCCCGCTTAGCCCGCCGGTCGCCGCCCGCCTGCGACTCGCCAGTGCTCTCCACCACCCTCCAGTGAACTGATATTGCACTAATTATCACCTACCTGTACCTCAGTGCGTGCTCCCAGGCCGCCGCCAGACGCCGGTGAGTTGGCTGCTACTCTCGCTCGCTAGGTGGCAGTACGCGCCGCCTCCAACCCGTATTGCAGTTGTAAAGATTTTGCTAGTTTCCTTGTGAATACGATGTTTATTATGTAACTTTGCCGGTGTTATGTATTGGGGTGAAAATATAATGCGATTTGTGTCGCATTTTTTAATAACAGCAGAGATTGCCCCGTTGTTACTGTGCTGTGTGCTGTGGTAACCCGTATTAGCAGCATGTTGGTATATGTTGTAGTGTGTCTTGTAGTAATGTATAGGTACTCTATTCAAGTAATTAAACGCAAAAGAGTGTAAGTATGTAATTGTTATCAGATATCGTTTAATTGTATTACATTACAACAAGAGAACTTGAATTATGACAATATAATGATATATAAAAATGTATTGTTTCTCCATTATCTCCTTTGACTAGCAAGTCTAGGTATTTCTCTGCACTGCTCCCTCCCAGAGTGTCTCGTCACCGAACATTCGATCGCACCGTGAAGTCCCTGGGCGGCACTCAACACCAGTTCGATTCAGTGGCAACCCCCGCGTCACCGTCATCTATGTCCCTTGCCATTATTGACCGGTCAATCGATGGAGCCAAGCGTGCTGACAACAAGCATTTCAGCAATATTCTGCATTTTAGTACGTTTGGTCGTTGTTACTTACAAGTGTGCAAGTATGTTCGAAGACTGGTAATATATCGGATAAAGAAAAATGAGAAACGATTTAGGGTTCTAGATTAATACTGAGCCTAACCCGGTATTTCCTACGCCGTTGTTACGTTTGTGGGAATAAGAAAATAAGTATTAACAGACTGGGTAGTAGCTATGTTAAACTTTAAAATGTAAACCCTGGAGAATAAAATACTTATTAACATTTAAATAGTAAGCTATTGATCACAATTTTAGTATTTAAAACGTTTATTGAATCGCATAATGCCTATTATGATTACAAGATACATTTATGCACACATACATGTATGTTTTATGATGGTCTGTGCCAATAATTATGTAATGTTTTAATATAAATAGGAATGTTTTTTGAGGATGAACTTGTTTAAAAGATAGAAGGATGATATTTGTCCTAAACACCGTCCCATGTCCTCGCTAGCCGTCCAGTGTCGGCAGCCAATCAATCAAGTAGAAACAAGGGCCGTCCCTCGCAAGCAATGTGCCATTAACCTCATTTAAGGTGTCGTTCTGCCGGCAACCGGCAACCCTCCCGACCAACGTGCGCAATGCGTTTGCACCCTTCATTTTTTGCATCGATCGGTTTTGCCACTTTGTAATACTCACAACACCTTTACATCCCAATTTCTTAATTCTTTCCACTTTCCTTATCCTCCTATTCTATTTTGCGGTATTGACTAGGCGCCGGTTGCGTTTACCAGTGTACTTATGTATGTGGAAAAAATATCTTGTATAGTAATTTTTTTTTTTTTTTTTTAGTTCACAAACAGTAACGAACAGTTATACATTCACACTTAAAAAATAAAAATAGCTTACAGTGAGTACATCACCTAGACAGTGAACCTAACTTTCACATATAATCTATTACATAATATAACCTTCCTAACAATTTATAAGTACTTAAAAACTAAACATACAATGAAACGAAGAACAGAGGGGAAAAAGGCACATTAACTAAATAAACCTTTACAATAATATCAATCTACTAATTAAGACAGTTCAATTTTAACAGCTGGTAGTGACTTATTGGAGAATATATCAAAATTTAATCTAATGTTGTCATTATCATAAGTGTTACACATGCGAACTATGGGAGAAAAATGTAGCATATTTGTGCGTTGTCTATCAGGACAGAAACAATTTTTCCAATATACTCTAGCACACGGATCATCATCGTCATAGATGTACAAATAGATCATAAGTGCAAGCGAATGGTAATGATGAGTGTCATTTCATCATTAGTAACAATTATCATTACTCATATGGAAACATCAATACAATAGTTTATCAAACAAACATCAACATCCTATTTAACAGTATTACCATTACATTGTATTGAATATTGAAGTCGATCTTCTAGCGAGATAAGTTAGAAGCCCTCAAATATGCTGGCTGTCACTTTGGTTTCATGGATATACTGTTGCAGCGTTATTTGTTCACTGCAGGGGTAGTTCAAACGCAAATTAAAGCTACCTATGAGTACCTCCCTACTACTTCCAGCCCTCAGGCTGTATGTATGTGGGTAGCATCCTATAGGTCGCCCACTTCATCTCCAGAAAGGGTTGCTGAAAGCATATTCCCAAAATTAAAGAATGTTATTCAGGTTTTGGTAATTTGTTCCAGACAGATCAAAGGAGCAATGAGAATAATGAGATGCCATCTTCTAAATACTCGCTTTTGAGCTCTTTTGCAGAATATTTTAAGGTTTTGTTGAATTTTAATGCAGAATTTCCTTGGAAATTATGTGTTTTTCGGAAAGATTGTGTATTTTTTTCCTAATACCAAAATCAGTATTAAATAGATCAGATTAGTAGTATTTTGATCAGTCTTTTGTGTTTTCTTTTATTGATAACTTTGACTACTATAGAGAACCACTGATAAATGATTCTCGTTAACTCAAATTCAAATTTAAAACGATGAGTACAGATAGAATCTGTTGTAAGTACTTGTTTGTGATTTAGCTATTTATTTATGTATATTATCAAGTAATTGCTCCTTTGATCCAGACACTGATTAGATAAAAAGCGATACAAAGTATCAGCTAACGCAGTAATAAGGAAAATTACTTGAAGATAGAAAGAAAATAAAAGTCCAAATGTTATTTATAGGTTTCGAGGAAAAGCTCCTTTGAAACCGTTTCATTCTACTTGAACGTTAAAGTGTTCCACTCCTTGGAATAAAAATACTTTTACGTATAAAAGAATAATGTAGCGTATTTCGAAGGAAATAATGCTTATTATATGTTTTCCAAGTTTATCCAAATGTAGAAAAGTATGAACGTTGCCGAATAACAAAACGAAACAATTGTACGTTTTTGTGCAAAAATAATATTTATTTATATATTTATTGAAATATAGTAGTTTGTAGTTTAGTAGAAGGCATGTTTATATGTACCAAAACATACTCGTAGTTCTATTACTGTCCGCCAGGGGCGCTGATCAGTTGTCTTATGCATTTTAAGTTCAATTTACAAAGTATCTTACGAGATACTCGTGGTTACTGTAAAGGTAAGTGTGTGTGTGTGTGTGTGTGGTAATAAACCATTGAAGCGTCCGTACGTGTAGTGTAATCACCGACCTTATGTCTACTACGGTGCTACGCCGTAGGCACGCTACGCCGTGGCGACGTAGCTATAAACGGACATGTAACATATATTATGTCTTTATACATTTTTATATGTAAAATGTAAGGTATTTAATCGGTTGAAACCTACGGCTACAGATAACAAACTAATAAAATAACTGTTAGAAAAGTTTAATTAAGATTGCTGTTAGAGCTTAAATATTTTATGTTTTTTCTCAGATTATTAAAATCTCCAAACTTAGTATTACCATTTTCACACTAACTAGTTATATGAAATTAGTTTGTGCCTAAAATAAATAAAAAAAAACTTATGGTTTCGCTTTTATAGGCGTTATTAACGGCTTAAGAAAAGCAAAATAAATGTGTTTTGTCTGCAAAAGTATCCATTAACTTATCAGTTTATTTTCCTTTGTGTAAAAATAAAATGAAAATACTTTTCTTTAACAAGAAAAGTGCGAAAATATTAGATTTGTTCGGCTACGGTCAGACTCACTTCAAAAACTCGTTTATCAAAACGTTTTGGCAGCGAATTTACTAAGACTTTATAAGGACTAGTCACGGATGTAACAATTACGATCATTTTTTAGCTTTTAACATAATATTTAACTTTAGATCTATTTATACTATATTTGCCTAGTTATACTTATCTGTTTTTTTAATTTTACAGGTAAGTTCAACTCTTGATTTCCCGGCTTACATCTAAATTCGTAAGTAAAAAATATGTTAAGTCACAAGAATTCTTAACTAAGCTAAGAGACAATTACTATTATGGTCTCAATTTCATGCCTCTCATTATAAGTAAATTTATACCATCGATCAAATTTGCTATCAAGATAAATTTTGCTCTCAATTAGTACTCGTAGTACTCACTGGGCAACTAATAATACAATTGCGGTGTCATCATCATCATCTTCAGTCGTTATCGACCCACTGCTGGGTATAGGCCTCCACCTCTAGGTACCATTGGTGTCGGTCTTGCGCTTTTCTTGTCCAGAGAGGCCCCTCGCTGGATCGGATGTCATTGATCCATCTGGCTGGTGGTCTAGGCATCCGACTACTAGAACCTGTAAACTTGCATGACGTTCCACTGCGATGTAATAATGGCTGGAATTCATTGGGAAACTCCTGTTTCACTGAATCATCGCTCTATGAATTTATGCAATATTTCAAAAGAACTTTTCGGATCCCACCTACTTACTCCCTGCCAGTTTTTTTGGAACGTCACATTCGGACGGCGATATTTTGTATACGTACAGATAGATAGAATTTTTAAATTTGCATTAGCAGATAAATATAACTATTCCAAAAGCACCTTAGTAGTGTTCTTTCGTTAAGTATTTACATTATTATGGTAATTTCATAAAGCAAATGAAAAGTATAATTTGTAGAGTAATTTTGTACTTTGTATAAACACTTGGTAGTCGAGTTGTAATTAAACTTTTGGCTTTTGTGTAATTAAGGCAAGAAATTCGAGCTCCGTTTAATTAGGCACCTGTCTCAGCCAGACACTGCAATTGGAGCTATAATTTATTTACGTGCAATTAAATAAAGCAACAGCAACAAAATTGATTTACAAGTTTAGTGTTAAAAATTGGAATTGACCAGACTTCGTTTTGACGTTTAGGTATGTGAAGCGTGGGTAACATTGCGGTGTTAATACGATATTGCGTTCATATTTTATTCGGAATTTCGTAATAATACTGCCGTCAAATAGAAAAACGCTCATAAAGCCATCTTAATATCGGCATTACATCAGTATCAGTTTCCGCAGCTCTTGGTAACTGATTCATGGAAATCCGTTTATAACGGACACTGCATCCGTGGAACAGGAATGCTATTTAGAGTTCATATAAGCGTTTTCCTGCAGACATAATGCAGACATTAGAGAAAAGTAACCAAGAGGAGAGAAGTACAATCTGAAGAAAATAGCCTTTCAGTACTGCTTGTAGTACTAATACGATAGAATAATAATATAACGCTAGTAAACTCTGGTTACCATAAACCGAATAGATGCGATGAATTTACGAGTATACACATTATACTCATATAGACGACGTTATCGTTCCAGTCTAGCTATGCTCGAATACTTCCAGACAGAACTAAAGTTACCTACGTATCTTTTGAATTCAGTTTAATTGGTGAACTGAATTCGAATCCATTTAATGTATTCTGTATCGATACTCGCATCCTATTATTTCCTGTACACTTAATACTATTATATTATATAAAAATGTTCAAAACGCACTTATAACACAGTCCTGAGGGAAGTAATCTGAGGTCCTGCTATACAGGCTGTGCAAGCAGACCTAGTGCAGGACCCAGAGGCCTACCGAGGTACGTAAAAGTATGAATTTTAATATAATTAATGAACAACTAAATGTACCTAAGTATGAATATATGAAATAAATAACTTTTAACTTTAAAAAAAATTTCTTTGTGTCCAAATCTCCAGAAAACTATTAAATACGAAATTTAATTTCCTGCGACATTATGGCATTATATTGCTCGTGTCATTCTATTATTGATTCTTGAGCTGACCTGTTTTATGTGTTTATGATGTTCATGAAGCGTGGGATCGGATCATGCAGGCCTTGTGACCTTGACTGCTTCCTGGAGAGATAGTGGCCTTATCAGATAAGCTGGTAGGGAAATATGGTTGTTTTATTTTCTTTTTTACATATTGGGTTCTGTCTAAAATACCTAGTGACGATATTTTTCATTAAAATAGCGTTAAACAAACAATTGGCTGTAGGGGTAAAAAAATATAGCATATACATGTCATACTTATTTATGACAATATTCATACTTATGAAAGCATTTTATTTCTGATTTCAAATCAAATCAAATATACTTTATTGTACACCAAATAAAAAGAACATATTTTACATAAAGGTGGAAGGTAACCAGGGACATTGGGCGACCTTATCACTAAAGTGATCTCTTCCAGGTAACCTAGTTTGGACAACACTAGAGGAAATCCGTAAAGCTGGCGTACAACTGGCGTGGCTGATTTAACGAAATTTAAACACTATTTGTGAAAAAGCGAGTGTGGCTCAGCGGTTCCAGTGTCTTTTCATCCAGACGCACCCGGGTTCGAATCCGGCCCTACACCAATGACTTGTATTTTCAAGTGTCGATTTGCATTCGCTTTACGGTGAAGGAAAAATCGTGAGAAAACCGACATGTTTGAGGACCACAATATCCGACGACATGTGTCTTCGGTGGAAGGACCTGGGCGCCCACCACGATGTATCTGCCCAAGAGAACTGCCCTAACGAATTAATTTTGCGGGGGAGTCACAACCCTCAGTCATGAGTAAATACGACTCAAGAGAGAAACACTATTTATTTTCAAAAGTTATAAAACTAATTCGACATAAGAAGGACACATTACAGCAGCACTTTACCCGACTCGAGAAGTGTTAAAACAAATGGCCGCCACAAAATCTATGATTCTGTTACCCAAAACCTTTCTTTAGACCCATGTCTTGATCCAAAACTAATTCTATCGACACATAAGTAGGTATGTTAGTGTTTTCTCTGCGATTTCCAATATCTTTCCAAAAGAACAAGACGTTATATTATCTGTCCAAACAATCATTATTCAATTTCGCGGATAAAATACAAAAACACACCGAAAAAGGTTCGCATTATTAAATTACTTTCATACTTACGCGATGTAAACATTTGAGCATGAATCTAATATTGAATTCTGTTTATGCGAGAAATTATATCAACTTGCGATACTTGGATATATAAAACTTGGATACATCGGTGACTTGTACTTGGTTACCATCAACAGCAGCACTTTATTATTAAGCATGCAAAGTTTGGTTACAATCTTTTCCATGTTATATTAGTTTTTAAAAGATCTTTTAGGGTTTTTCGTGTGGATTAAAATAAATAATAAATAATAATATGTATATTAATACTAAGGATAATAATACTTAGGTACATTCTTAATGGGATACATTTTCCTTTGTGCTATTTTATCCAATCTTATACTATTAATTTATTTGTAGAGAACATATAACAAATAGGTAAACTTATCACGTTGTCAGCTCTAAGCGGTCCATTTGTTAGTTCAAATCCGCCGACATATCGCCGAGGAGCGTCCGATTCTCAGCACTCTGCCATTTTTCGCCTAAACTCCGTAAAAAGGTTACTTTTGTAGATTCTACATAGTTTCTTTTTCCAACAGAATAACTGATAAAGAATGCCATGATAATACGATACTATTGAACTATTGTTTAACAAGAAGATGTCAACATTGGATTTGCTTGCGAAAATGCTTTCGAATCGAAAATCGTGCGTATTTTGACAAATAGTTTAAGCTACTGTAGTTAGAAGAGTTAGAAACTTGACTTAACATTTCATATTGCTTTCGCAATACGAGCCGTTTCTCACACAATTTTTCTTATTTTGTGGGATGCAAAATGGTACATTTTTCTCCTTTTTTTCTACTATCGAGGATATAATCCACGCCAGTGAGTAATCGCCGACGATAATCGTTGCGGAGCGGCGAGCCTGGATTGCGCGATGAGGCGGGAAGCGCCCCATTGAGACTATCTACCACGGCTGCAAAAATATCTCTTAATGGAACCCAAAGCGACTATTTATTCCACCAACTGCTTGCGGATGTAAGGAAATTATCGTAGGTATTCGATATCGTATCTCTCGCCAACTCTTTGTTTGTTGATTACGAAATTATACTTCACCCTCAGCCAAAGTAAATGATCAGACGACCAAGCTAATACTACCCATTTTCAATAATAGTATTCTTTGCCCAATTTGATCTGCAATTTCTACGTTTTAAGTCGGAAGTCAATTTCTGAAGACACGTTCCCACTGCAGTTAATGTACGGTTTTGCCTTCAGCAATAAAATCACCACAGTCTCGTCACCTAGGTGTCAGTTTACCCGGATAGTGAGTTTTTGCGCAAGTCTCTGCCAAGGCTTCCTCGCCGGAGGTGATAGAGTGACAAGTATGAGTGATGGTCCCGGGAACGCCTGCAACACTAATGGATTGTATCACCGCCTCTAATGACCAGGAATAACAAACAAGAGCTGCGGTGACACTTTCAAAATATTCGTAGTATGACTTGTTAAGTATACCCGCCTACTAAATGGACCTAGAGCACAGAATAAATAAATACAATCAATAAAAACTAAATTGATCTCAACATTTATAAATTAATAGCACTAAAATAGTTTGCATTGTTGATATAAATTTAAAAAAAAAACAATTTTATTTCAACAAAAAGCGACACTTAACCATACTCGTAGTTATCACCCATATTGGTATATGATAGTTTCACAAAACTTTATCTAGCTTTAAAAAATATTCCGTTAATTTAAGTACACACAAGTACTACTTGTTATCCAGCGCCAGCCCTCGAGTACTCATCACTCCTCGAAACGAGTGCCTAACTCTGCGCCGAGTTCGATACTTCTATCTAGTCCTTAAAACACCAGTTTTACCCTCTTCAGGGGGAATCACTCGCGTTTTGCATGTACTCTCATGAAACAGATATTTTAATGGTGTAGATTTTAATGACGTGTACGCACGTTAACAACACGAGCTTACACCACGAATATGAATAGAGATTCTTCTTTGTTTATATACGAGTACATGGTGTATAACGATGTGCGAAAAATATGAGTACCTAGTAACTGATGTGCACACGCAATGGTATGGTGCCAGCGACACGAGTGCAGTTTAAATCTGTGTTTTTTATGTTTAAATAGAAGAAAAACACAACACAATTTTTCACAAACTATCCGAACCGTATGGTATTAGTTTAAGTAAACAATTACGACGTCACTGTTAGATATAAAGCAATATTGCAGTCTTGAACTACACACGAAACATGCTTTGTTCAGTGGAGTATTACATTGTAGCTAGTTTGTCATGTAAACAATATTCACGATGAACAACTCGCAGGAAATTGAAGTAAACACGATACCATTCCGCTGTTCCGAGAATATTTGAGCGAGAACATGAAACGAGCATTCTGGGACACAAACACACCTCTACTCGAACTAACATTTGTACTATACAAGGTTTCGTGTAACTAACTCGGAATTTAGGAACGGCGGCTTTATTCAGTTCATCAGAGAAATTTAGTAAAACCATTAATAGACTATTGGATATTGCATAACTAATCAGCATTTCGATTTTAATAACAAAAATCTGAAAATGTGATCGATTTGAACCCGCTCAATGGCTTATTGGTACTTGAATGTCATCGTGATGGTTTTAGCTTATATTCTATAAGATTTGATATTTATCGTGGAAGCCGTGTAAACGAGTGCTAAGTATACCTACTTTTGTGTCTGGCGATATAAAATATTGTTTTCAAGTTTAAAGCAATTTATTCTTTATGAATAGTAAACACTACACATATTTGTACAAGCACATATCGCTGCCGTATATTGACGTGAACAGATAAACAGATAAACATTTTATTGATAATTTGTTCGAATTACATGTCAGATTATTTTATTATAAAATTAAAGACATATTCTAAATATGTACTTAACTTGTATATACATACTTAATTAGTTAAATGTCAATTCGATAATTCCGTGATGGCGCGCAGTTTGCAAGTTTGTTAGTGTGTGTACATTATGCAGGGTATACACTATACAGGGTGCTCTCACGGGGTGTTTGCTCACAGTCTGTGCTTAATTGGACGAGATAAGCAGGTTACTTATAGCTGAAGGCTCGCGTGCTTCATGTATAAACATTGCTTTAGTTACAGGATGGAATTATATATGTGTTAAGTAGGTTTTAACACAGTAGAAATTGATGTAACATTTTACGTGTGTAACGTTATACGTTTACCCTTAAACACGTTGTAAAAACCTTCAGCATAAAAAGTTAATGATTAGTTAATTGAACGGTTTAAATAAAATAATGCAAGCAAATGTTATGAAAATATTATAATAGAAATGCGAAATACTTGTATGTGTTGTAGGATAATTTGATACTTCGAATCTTCGCGGAAATCCTAGGGGTTTTGCGAAAACGCGGATAATTAGACATAGGCGAAAAATTATCAAATCTTACTGGACAAAGTCAGGATTTAAGTCCTGTTGCAGTGCAAGTGGTGGACTCGAAGTCACTTGTCTGTGACAGAAGGTAGATTAGGTTCGTTAGGTTGCTTTCTACCACGCACATGCGACGACGAGCGAAGCGAGGAGGAGCCAACTTCTTTCAAAACATGTCTCTTTTCGCCTATGTCTAATTATCCGCGTTTTCGCAAAACCCCTAGGATTTCCGCGAAGATTCGAAGTATCGAATTATCCTACGACATATGCAAATGTAGTGAAGTTTCAGTTAGAATACTTATTTCTACACAGTTTTTAAGGCGAGCTCTAGCAGTGAAAAGCACTTTAAAATTAAAACAGCTTGCATACTTAGAGATACTCTGCGTTATGCTAAGAATTTTGGAAGATCTACATCTGATGAAGACTTGTATTGCTAAGAATTCAAAATTAAACTCAAACATGTACAAAAGATGGTCTTAAATTAATTCATTCCTAACTTGGTTCTCAAACCCTTTTATATAGAAACTAAAATCCGGTAAATGCTGAAATGTGTTACTGTACTTACTAACGCAGTTATTTAGTTAATCCAGCATCCACCAGCGGACGCTAACTCACAGTTAAGAGTTGGCAACACAACTACATTGGCAGTGTTGCCAGGAGCTTGCAAAACGGCCAGTATTGCCAGTCGCCTATAAATAGTTAGCCAGTGTTGCCAGTTGCTTGCAAAATGGCTAGTTTAGCCAATAATGGCGTCCGGATAGGAAATGCACAGAATGGAATTACACTTATGATATTTCAAAAATTAACTCATAATTAAAACGCGAAAGGCCCATTTCTCGTCATATCAGGTGTCCATAGTACATCGATATGAGTGCTTGTTAGACATATTCTGACAGCACAAGTGGCGCCATCAGCCGCTCAGTCTGAAGTGTATGGAAATGAGTGTGGATTTTCGCGCCTGGCAGTTAGTAGACCGTAGCCTAGTGGTTAAGGCGTTCGGGACGGTAATCCGAAATACGCAGGTTCGAATCCTGCCGGTCGTGATTATTTTCGCTCATTTTCCAATAAAAAGTTTAATTTAAAACAACCATAGTGCAGGTTTAGCACTTAATAAAAATTAACTCATAATTAAAACGCGAAAGGCCCATTTCTCGTCATATCAGGTGTCCATAGTACATCGATATGAGTGCTTGTTAGACATATTCTGACAGCACAAGTGGCGCCATCAGCCGCTCAGTCTGAAGTGTATGGAAATGAGTGTGGATTTTCGCGCCTGGCAGTTAGTAGACCGTAGCCTAGTGGTTAAGGCGTTCGGGACGGTAATCCGAAATACGCAGGTTCGAATCCTGCCGGTCGTGATTATTTTCGCTCATTTTCCAATAAAAAGTTTAATTTAAAACAACCATAGTGCAGGTTTAGCACTTAATAAAAATTAACTCATAATTAAAACGCGAAAGGCCCATTTCTCGTCATATCAGGTGTCCATAGTACATCGATATGAGTGCTTGTTAGACATATTCTGACAGCACAAGTGGCGCCATCAGCCGCTCAGTCTGAAGTGTATGGAAATGAGTGTGGATTTTCGCGCCTGGCAGTTAGTAGACCGTAGCCTAGTGGTTAAGGCGTTCGGGACGGTAATCCGAAATACGCAGGTTCGAATCCTGCCGGTCGTGATTATTTTCGCTCATTTTCCAATAAAAAGTTTAATTTAAAACAACCATAGTGCAGGTTTAGCACTTAATAAAAATTAACTCATAATTAAAACGCGAAAGGCCCATTTCTCGTCATATCAGGTGTCCATAGTACATCGATATGAGTGCTTGTTAGACATATTCTGACAGCACAAGTGGCGCCATCAGCCGCTCAGTCTGAAGTGTATGGAAATGAGTGTGGATTTTCGCGCCTGGCAGTTAGTAGACCGTAGCCTAGTGGTTAAGGCGTTCGGGACGGTAATCCGAAATACGCAGGTTCGAATCCTGCCGGTCGTGATTATTTTCGCTCATTTTCCAATAAAAAGTTTAATTTAAAACAACCATAGTGCAGGTTTAGCACTTAATAAAAATTAACTCATAATTAAAACGCGAAAGGCCCATTTCTCGTCATATCAGGTGTCCATAGTACATCGATATGAGTGCTTGTTAGACATATTCTGACAGCACAAGTGGCGCCATCAGCCGCTCAGTCTGAAGTGTATGGAAATGAGTGTGGATTTTCGCGCCTGGCAGTTAGTAGACCGTAGCCTAGTGGTTAAGGCGTTCGGGACGGTAATCCGAAATACGCAGGTTCGAATCCTGCCGGTCGTGATTATTTTCGCTCATTTTCCAATAAAAAGTTTAATTTAAAACAACCATAGTGCAGGTTTAGCACTTAATAAAAATTAACTCATAATTAAAACGCGAAAGGCCCATTTCTCGTCATATCAGGTGTCCATAGTACATCGATATGAGTGCTTGTTAGACATATTCTGACAGCACAAGTGGCGCCATCAGCCGCTCAGTCTGAAGTGTATGGAAATGAGTGTGGATTTTCGCGCCTGGCAGTTAGTAGACCGTAGCCTAGTGGTTAAGGCGTTCGGGACGGTAATCCGAAATACGCAGGTTCGAATCCTGCCGGTCGTGATTATTTTCGCTCATTTTCCAATAAAAAGTTTAATTTAAAACAACCATAGTGCAGGTTTAGCACTTAATAAAAATTAACTCATCATTAAAACGCGAAAGGCCCATTTCTCGTCATATCAGGTGTCCATAGTACATCGATATGAGTGCTTGTTAGACATATTCTGACAGCACAAGTGGCGCCATCAGCCGCTCAGTCTGAAGTGTATGGAAATGAGTGTGGATTTTCGCGCCTGGCAGTTAGTAGACCGTAGCCTAGTGGTTAAGGCGTTCGGGACGGTAATCCGAAATACGCAGGTTCGAATCCTGCCGGTCGTGATTATTTTCGCTCATTTTCCAATAAAAAGTTTAATTTAAAACAACCATAGTGCAGGTTTAGCACTTAATAAAAATTAACTCATAATTAAAACGCGAAAGGCCCATTTCTCGTCATATCAGGTGTCCATAGTACATCGATATGAGTGCTTGTTAGACATATTCTGACAGCACAAGTGGCGCCATCAGCCGCTCAGTCTGAAGTGTATGGAAATGAGTGTGGATTTTCGCGCCTGGCAGTTAGTAGACCGTAGCCTAGTGGTTAAGGCGTTCGGGACGGTAATCCGAAATACGCAGGTTCGAATCCTGCCGGTCGTGATTATTTTCGCTCATTTTCCAATAAAAAGTTTAATTTAAAACAACCATAGTGCAGGTTTAGCACTTAATAAAAATTAACTCATAATTAAAACGCGAAAGGCCCATTTCTCGTCATATCAGGTGTCCATAGTACATCGATATGAGTGCTTGTTAGACATATTCTGACAGCACAAGTGGCGCCATCAGCCGCTCAGTCTGAAGTGTATGGAAATGAGTGTGGATTTTCGCGCCTGGCAGTTAGTAGACCGTAGCCTAGTGGTTAAGGCGTTCGGGACGGTAATCCGAAATACGCAGGTTCGAATCCTGCCGGTCGTGATTATTTTCGCTCATTTTCCAATAAAAAGTTTAATTTAAAACAACCATAGTGCAGGTTTAGCACTTAATAAAAATTAACTCATAATTAAAACGCGAAAGGCCCATTTCTCGTCATATCAGGTGTCCATAGTACATCGATATGAGTGCTTGTTAGACATATTCTGACAGCACAAGTGGCGCCATCAGCCGCTCAGTCTGAAGTGTATGGAAATGAGTGTGGATTTTCGCGCCTGGCAGTTAGTAGACCGTAGCCTAGTGGTTAAGGCGTTCGGGACGGTAATCCGAAATACGCAGGTTCGAATCCTGCCGGTCGTGATTATTTTCGCTCATTTTCCAATAAAAAGTTTAATTTAAAACAACCATAGTGCAGGTTTAGCACTTAATAAAAATTAACTCATAATTAAAACGCGAAAGGCCCATTTCTCGTCATATCAGGTGTCCATAGTACATGGATATGAGTGCTTGTTAGACATATTCTGACAGCACAAGTGGCGCCATCAGCCGCTCAGTCTGAAGTGTATGGAAATGAGTGTGGATTTTCGCGCCTGGCAGTTAGTAGACCGTAGCCTAGTGGTTAAGGCGTTCGGGACGGTAATCCGAAATACGCAGGTTCGAATCCTGCCGGTCGTGATTATTTTCGCTCATTTTCCAATGCAAAGTGTTTGCCCAAGCTTGCACTAGTTTCTGGTCCGGGTGGGTGGTGCCGTTTCATGGCTACCAAGTTATGGCTGTCTCGTAAGATCAGGATGTGATTAGTAAGCTGATTTTCCTTATGATATCATTTTATCCCTACGTATGTATATAGTAACACAACAGTAACACATAATGCTATTGAAGTTTAATTTGAGCAATTGTGGTAACAGTCATAAGAATATTGTCTTTATTTATACTTATAAGTATTATACGTTAAATTGTTATAAAGACTGTATCCTTCAACTTTGTATAACCAGTGACCGTAAATCTAATTAATCCTAACATAAAATACAATACACCGTGTGTATTCATTAGTGAAGCTTCCACGTCGCACAAGTTATTTCATAAGTTGGCGTATCCTTCCAACACACATGTCCAACAAGTGTCCAACAAGCACCAACTTGTCAAGTATTCATAGCCAACTTGAAGGGCCGCGGTTACTTGGACTTACTTAGAAAAGTAAGTGTCATGTATTTTTTTTTTTTTTTTTATATGTCACTGTTTCAGATTGTTAAAGAGACTTTATGTTTATAGTTGAAAGTTTGGAAATAGTTCATTTAGTAGGAAAATCTTACCTTATTATATATACCGCACAAATTATTTTCATGTAAGACTATTATTTTGGACGAATTATTGTGAATAGATTCGTATATATATATATATGTATGTGTATTGGTATGTACCTATAGATAGTGTATGGCGAAGTTATCCAGACATCACTCTAGGTAATCATCCCCTCGGAGGTGCGGTGGTCTGATTGCATTCGCTCTGTGTAAAACCCAGTATTCTGCCAAATCAGTTAGATCGCGAACCGAGCCCTTATTTAGCTAAGAGCAACATTATTAGGTAATTAGGTCTTATACAAATCCAGTGGATACTGATTGATTTGTCGCTATGGATAGTATATTCATTGCTTGAGTATATTTTGATTTCATAGCTTAAGTGTGATCTTGCGTAATTTTGCTGTTAACAGTTGTAAAATTAGATTATCGGTTTGATCTGTATGAACCCGTGTGATAATGGTGAAATTATAAAGTAAATATACCGCAATAAGTGTTAAAACCTAAATAAATAGACTAGCTGATGTGTGAAAGAGATGACTACAGATGGTCAGTGTGACTTACAATACCAGGATTTGGCTGTGTTTGATAGAAGAATTATTGATAGATATCTAGTTAGGAGTCTCGGAGTATTCCAAGTCTTCGCTAGGGCATACATATATAATGGACTAGCTGGTTCCCGCGACTTCGTCCGCGTGGAATAGTTATTACCATAAAAACGGGTCTATTGAGTTAACGTAAAAGATAGACATTACTGTTGCAGTCATTTTGTTAGATCATTTCAAGAGAAATAATTCTTAAATACATATTTTTTTGATATCTTGAACCGTTTTCGCAGCGCACGCAACGGAAGCCCTTAAAGATGAATAATTTTCCCCGTTTTTTCCATATTTTCCATTGTTTCTTCGCTCCTTTTAGTTGCAGCGTGATGTTATATAGCCTAAAGCCTTCCTCGAAAATAGTCTAAATAAATCTCTATAAATCTCGATAAATCTCTAAACACAAAAAGATTTTTTCAATTTGCACCAGTAGTTCCTGAGATTAGCGTGTTCAAACAAACAAACAAACTCTTCAGCTTTATAATATTAGTATAGATTTCAAGTTACGAGAGCGTGAGCTCTACCATGAGCTCTACCATGAGCTCTACCATGAGCTCTATCATGAGCTCTACCATGAGCTCTACCATGAGCTCTACCATGAGCTTTACCATGAGCTCTACCATGAGCTCTACCATGAGCTCTACCATGAGCTCTACCATTAGCTCTATCATGAGCTCTACCATGAGCTCTACCATGAGCTCTACCATGAGCTCTACCATGAGCTCTATCATGAGCTGCTCCGAAGTAACTGTTCATGTGTAAATAGTAATTTATGTTGTTCTGTTGTCTGTGCTAAATACTATGTTATTAGCTATAAATTCGTTTTTAATAAGTACAGCTAATGAGATGTGTGGCTTATTGGTCCATTATGACCAAAAATGATTTCTTCTATCTACAGGCAGTAATAAGCAAAGACTGCCTTTGGCCACTCTCTACTCTCAAGCTTTATTGTTCCTACCAGAATAACCTTCTTTTATACCTTGTAAAAAACTATGTTATCTATCAATGTCTCTGTGTTCATAAAACTCCCTAATCTGCCTACGAAGCAAGAGATTAAGCCTAGTGATTCACGCGACGCCTCTCGTCTAGACGCGCTACCTTGGGCCCCGAGCCAACTCTCCTGAGCTATCATGAACCGATATAAATATTACGGATTAAGTATTACCTGCTTTTTCGACTGACACTAACTTCGACTTAAATATTTGGTAAAGAATATAATTTTTAAAGACTGCCGCGACCACTGCTGTCTAATTTTTTGTTGATCTTTTGGTATATAAGAATATACATTTGAAAAGCATTTTAACGGCATTTTGAAATCTATGCTTATTAAGTAAAGCGTGCCCTTTCTTAGTGTAAGAGTCTTGTTAGTAAAACACTTTTTGCTTCACTGTTTTAGTATAATTTCTCGTTTCACTCATTAAAACTAAAAAATCGAGTTATGCCTTCTTTCACATTGTTACCTCCCTAAAGTTGACCCTAATGCTCTTTCGTGGTGATATCACGCACAAAACTAGTTTATTAATGACTATCTATAAAATTTTAACGACTGCTTATATTAGTTTTGTAGGAAAAATAGTTGAACACTAACATACATATTATATACACAATAATCATAAGTACATGTACATACTTACCATATACATTAGAATAGAACTGAATTAGAATAAGTAAGGACTAGATATACCTATATGTACATAGCGTTGCTTCTATTAATATATTTATAGTGTAATCGTAATTAATAGCATAGAATAGTAGAGAGTATACATATATGTATATGTTACGGCTAATACCCGAAGTGCGGCTACACCTAGTTTTAGCCGGTTAGAACTAGGTGTAGCCACTTAGTCTTGGTTTAACCTAGTACGAGCCGATTGTTTTCGGGTAAAACTAGGTCTCAAGACCTGTTGTAGTGCAAGTGTTGGACTCGAAGTCACTTGTCTGTGACAGAAGGTAGATTAGGTTCGTTAGGTTGCTTTCTACCACGCACATGCGACGACGAGCGAAGCGAGGAGGAGCCAAGTCCTGTCTCGATTCGGGGTTTAGCCAAGAGTAAGTGGCTACACCTAGTTCTAACCGGCTAAAACTAGGTGTAGCCGTACTTCGGGTATTAGCCGTAACATATATACCTAGTATACCTTTGCCATATGCTGTCTCGACTCAGTCATTTTATTTTTTGTAGCCGTTGGAACTTTTTCTTCTCTGTATAAGTTCTAATTAATCTGAAATAAGTTTTGAAAAACGCCGTCTATACATGATTGATTAGTCCACGTCTCTCGTAGCACTACAAGCTACGGCGTAGAGGTGCTACGTCACGGCTACACGAGTTTGCTCTCGCGTAGACTAGAAATAAACCACAATGTCCGGAAAAGTTCCGAGAGCTTGCCAATATTGAAATATTAGATATCATTTTTAATTAACGGTGAAGTTAATCTTTTTACTAACTATACTATGGCTCCTTGAAACACCTTTTTCAAAATATATTTAGACTGAAATATTAGAACTTTCTCCTTGTTTATTCTGATATTAAGTAATAAAACAATTGTTACTAAAAGCATGCAATGGTTTTGGAACCGCTTACTGTTTATTTAGACATGGACTGATCTGAGAACTTAGCGCGAAAAACATAATTTTGTATATTGCAGGATGACACATATTTGTATTGCTCGAACCTTATTGGGCATATTTATTTTTGTAAACAACCAATCAGCAAGCCGCACCTTGGTTAATAACCCTGTATTCCGCCTCGTGGCTGTATAAGATAGCAAGCAGTCGGCAGTTTACTCCCCTCTCGGTGCCATCACGCCAATCTGTATATTAGTCCCGCGGGCACGAGCTCTATGCTGAGTATAGCTGCTATGGCTAGCTAGTAGCTAGTCTTTCCATGGCTCCACGTCTAAGCTTGTAACTACGTAGCATTGATATTGACAGATGGACAACTCATGTGAAGCTGTAAATGCAACTTCATTAACTGATATGAATTATTTAGTTTAAAGTTTGACTCGTTCATTGGAGTTCTATAACAACAGTTTAAACAATTTTGAAAAATGTAAATTATTCCTACACTATGGGGCGTGTAATCCAGGTTTTCATCTACCTCAATACCAAGTTTTATTAATCAGTTTAGTTCTATAGCATGAAAAAGAAACAAACACACTCAGACACATACCTACCGCCTAATAATATTAGTATAATATCTGCTAACTCAAAGCTAAGATTAAGCAATTCATATAGCGTTTTCAAAAAGTCTTACATTTTTTGTCTTGTAGTCTTCTAAAATGTACGCTTGCTTGGAAGAAACACTCCTCCTATTCCGAATGTGTACGATCAAATTATCCATCTACCCTTGTCTAGTCCACACACAGACATGTCGTGAAGCCAGCCTGGTGCTAACAAGCTGCGGCGTACAAGCTGCAGGCTTGCGAGGAAATTGTCTTCAGCCATTTTCTAGTTCCCCTCTGTATGCGCTCGCGTCGGACAGGTTAGGCTGTTAGTATTAACTGCATATTATATGGCTGATATTTTAAGTAAGTGTAGAGATATCGGAACTTTTCTTTCTTTGGCACGTCATAAGTTATTAGTATACTGTGCTTTAGCCTTGTTGTTACAGCAGTTTTTATTGTTCATTATTATCATACCCAGCCCCTTAAATTCCATTGCTAGGTTTAAGCCTCCATTTTCATATGCCATTTGCGTCGATTGATCAGACCTTAGTTGTAGTAAGTAGTGTGTGTGAAAGTAATTATTTTGTTTACTAAGTACATGTTTTTTAATTAATAACTTTATATAATACTTGTATATGACCTAATACTTACATAATGTATGTACATACCTACCTAACTAGTAATTATGCCTTGTGACGTAAGATTTAAATCCCATAATCTGGGATTAGTCAGAACCGCTTACTCTCAGGTACAGTCTTAGTAAGGAGTTAAATACCTACCTGCGGAGCTACGCAGCTTGATAGCATCGTTAACTTTAATATGTTTAAACCACGACATATACGTATAATAGACTCCTCGGTAGCGAACTAAATTTAACAACTACATAATTAATAAGAATAATAAATATTTAGTGTGTAATAAACACACATATTCAATATACTCTGAAGTCAAATATTATAATATCTTGCCAATAATTGAAACATCGACTTACATACATTTTAATCTTCCATACGCGGCAAATTACTTCTTTTTCTTTGCGAATGAGAGTGGCCAACTATGGTGTCGAGAGTTTATCAAGCCGCCCTAAGGTCTGACATGGCTTAACAGATGCCGTACAATTTAACGTGTCATCCGACCCACGGAAGTACCCAAAATGAGATTGCCACTTTATAGTCACCCATCCATATTACTGACTATATGTAAATAGATCTTGTCGGTATAGATGACTATGACTATGACTAGAGAGAGACCAATTAACAATTAAAATAATCCACGCGTGATAACTAAACAGCTAATGTAGAAGATCAGTAGTTAGAAGTCTGTAGGTATTTTCGTGTATGGTTTAAACTACGTTAAGCTAATAAGCTTAAACGTATGTACCTGCTAGTATCTAATGCTGGCGCTATTATACATAATATTATTGCTGACGTCACGTGAGCTCAGGCAGCGCTAGGCATTCATTGTTACAGTAGAGTATAGTAAAAGTATTAGAATTGAGTAACTTTAACATTAATGAAATGAATTTATTAAATAATTTTTCATCGTGAGTTGGACTATATATTTTCCAAAGTTATCATCTCTAACAAACCCTTTAAATCTACTAAAAATGATAGAAAATTCTCAATTCGACTGAGTCTCGTTTTTACTATACATTAATCCAAACTCTTCCAGAACTTATACGAATAGTTTTAGAAGCGAAACAAATAGTTGGCTTACAAAGTTATTTCTATTGACTCAGCTCACCGTCTCGGTGTCGCAGGTGTTATTTTCTCAACAAATACACAAACCTAGCTGAATACACACGGTCCCTCGCCAGTGCAGGCTAGTGAAGATGCAACCTAGCATAGATATAATAATCCAGATATTCTTAACTACCTATCCATATTCTAAACTAGCTGTGCCTGCGACTTCGTCCGCGTGGAATAGTTATTTTGGGCATCATATTTATTTGTGCAAACAACCCATAACTCATAACTCATAACTCATTTATTGGTAAAAAATAAAGTTTACAGGTCAATTATTTTATAGAATACAATATACAACTAATTGTATTTCATTATTCAAATATAAATAGAACAATAACATAAATAAATAAATAAAAACTTCATACTAACTAATAATAATAAATTACAGTTCATAAAATTCTTTATAACTGTAGAACGATTGCTCGATCAACCAACGCTTGAGGCGAGATTTAAAGCTACCTAAGGAAGGCGCCATGATGATCTGCTCGGGGAGCTTGTTATAGATCCTGGGACCCATCACGTGCGTGGACTTGTCCGTCCGCGCCAGGCTGCGGGACTGCTCCGCGAGCTTGCCTCTCCTTCTGGTGGGGTACGAGTGTCTGCTGCCCACTTCTTGGTACGCGGCCAGGTTTGATCGGACGTATACCGCTACTTGGTATATCACCAACGATGGCAACGTCAGGATGCGTAGCTTCACGAAATATGGACGTGCATGCTCCTCCTGTGGAATTTTGGCAATGGCTCGAACTGCTCGTTTCTGGAGCCTAAACGCCCGCTCCCATTCCGTGGCCCTGCCGAACAGCTCCGCTCCATACTGCAGTATGGAGTGAACGGTGGCAAAGTAGCACATTCTTACAACTTCTGCAGATACCACTTTGGCGACTCTGCTCAGTGCGAAGCACGCACTGCTTATCCTACCGCACACTTTGTCAATGTGGCTTTCCCAGGTTAAGCCCCTGTCGATCTCAAAGCCGAGAAAGGTTGTCGCTGAAACCTGGTCTAACCTTCTACCTTCCACGCTTACCGACAACGGTATGGTGGCATGTCCGGCCAAGTTAAAATGGACAAAATGCGTTTTTGATAAGTTTAGAGCTAGGCCGTTGTTCTTAAACCATACTGCTAGTTGTGAGGTGGTAATGTTAAGTTTCTTCTCCAGAACTTCAGAACTTGGTGCGACCACTACACCTGCAACATCATCTGCATACAAATACACATCTGCAGCACTCACGGAGTCCGGGAGATCGTTGAGCAGCAGAGAAAACAGAATATTGGAGACCGATGATCCCTGGGCTACTCCCATCACGGACTCCAACGGCTCAGATCTTTCTTTTCCGCCACATGCAAAAACAGTCTGCGATCTGTTCCGCATGAGATCTGTCAACAGCCTATGGGACGCGCCTCTCACACCGTAATGCTGCAGTTTTGCAGCAAGTACCATGCGATCAGCGACGTCGAATGCTTTTGACAGATCGCAGCAGAGAATCGCCACCTGCTGTTTTTGTTCTCGAGCTTGCAGCACTCGTCTGATCACCTCGCGTGTCAGCGACGTGGTCGAACGACCCTCGCGATACGCATGTTGGCGTTCGGACAGTGCATCAGTTGACGTCATGAACTCAATGAGACGCATGCTGAGTCCATTTTCAAAAACTTTTGCTATTGCAGGTATAATTGACACAGGCCGATAGCTGTCTATGTTTTCCCGCTTACCCTTGCCTTTATACAACGGTGACACCTTGCTGATCTTCATTGCATTGGGGTATGTGCCTTCCCTAATGCACCTATTGAAGCACTCCGATAGGACCGGTGCTAGAGTGAGTATAGCGGTTCTGACCAATTTCATGGACACGCCATAAACATCTTTCGAAGTTTTGGGCGGGATCTGAGTAGTCACAATACGCAATACTTCGCCAGGCGTAAAGAAACGCAGGCGTAGCGAGCGGTCAGCGGGCGGACGCGCCGCGCACAGCGTCTCACTAGCACGATCGACGTCAGCGCGCGGCGCGCCGCACGCCGCCGCAGCGTTCAGGAACCGGGCGTTGACGGCGTCCACGGCATGCTTCTTCGAGGGGAATGAGACTCCATCAGAGTCTTTTACGACGTCCGTAATATCTAAAAACGGAGCGTTATCCTTCCCACGTTCTTTGTTTACTATTGTCCACAAAGTTTTAGACGCATTGCTACTGTATTTCACAGCGTTCCCATAATAGTTACATTTACTATTCCTTATTAGTTCATTGTAGTATACTTTCATGTCATTAATTAATTGATTTAAAATGTCAATTGATGGATTTAATTTGGAAAATTTAATCATGTCAAGTAACAATAAATTATAATTTTTAACATCGGGTGTTACCCACGATGAGTCAGCTTTATATATCATATTAATTTTCCTTACAGGGAAGCAAATATTAAACGTGTTCTGTATGATATTTACAGTAGCTTGAACCACATCAGATGCAGATCTATCTAAGGCTAGTACCTCGTTCCACTCTACACTATCTAGTGCCCTGACAAAATTTGCCTGATTGGCTTGCGAGTAACTCCTCCCTTCAGTAGGCCCCGACCTTTGCCCCCGTGCCGGCAGCTCGCAGCGCACGGCGCAGTGGTCGCTGACGTCACCGTCAACAATGCTGACACGCAGCGAGCCCGCCGGCAGGTTGGTGTACAGGTGGTCTAGGCTGGTGGCTGTAGTGGAGGTGACGCGCGTAGGTACACGAACCTCGTTGGTCATGTGGTGGTCTACTAACAGCTTCCCGAGCCGACGCACATAGCAGTCTGTTTCGTCCTCGGTATTAATGTTCATGTCGCCTCCTATAATGCAATCTATACTTAGTTCGCTAATTTTATCGAGCAATCGTTCCAAGTAGTCTAGAAAAATAGTGTGGCTTACCAGGTTTGTCCTGTATATACACACAATGGTAATATTATGGTCGACTAAATCAATTGCAGATATTTCGCAATTTTGTTCACTCGACAATGTCGTGAGCTCTAAATTCTCTACACACTTAGTACCATCACTTGTATATATACAGGACCCACCGTGTTGTATGTATTTCCTGCAATAACTTGATGCAAGCTTAAAACTGTCAATATGTATACATTATAACTTATCATACGTAAGCCAGTGTTCTGATAATGCCAGTACATCACATTTCAATAAATGATTCGCTAAAACTTCCAATTTACGAGTGCGGCCGTCCGCTGAAATGCACCTAACATTCTGAAAACACAATATTATTGAGTTTTTCGAGCGACCAGAATGTTTATTTGCCGGCGGCTGCGCACGCCTATTATTCCCGCGCAGAACGATGCTTCCCGGTGTACAACATTTGCTGCAGTCGTAATCATAATGCTGCTCGGAACAAGTTGTAGTTTGCGTCGACACTGGAAACTGTAAAAACATTCGCGACTCGTATTCATTTGTTGCTTCTCGTGTTGACGTCCGGTTACTAGTCCCGCACGCTGATACTAGCGGCGTTCGGCGGCGCTCGCGCTTTGTCCGAGGTGCCCCGATCGACGCGGGGCCTACCACGAAACCATTCCGAAATCATTACTCGCGGTGGCCACGCTGCAGGATTGTTGATGTGTTCAAAGGCGCTTTCGGGACAACCAATAAGAAATGCTGCATGACGAATTGATTTAATGTCGCGTTTTTCGATCACACACTCATTAGAAATTGAGGAGTTCGTCTGTTTTTTTAAGTAG
Source organism: Macaria liturata (assembly GCA_964023185.1). Taxonomy (NCBI): domain Eukaryota; kingdom Metazoa; phylum Arthropoda; class Insecta; order Lepidoptera; family Geometridae; genus Macaria; species Macaria liturata. The sequence continues at coordinate 951,913 of OZ026827.1, read as the reverse complement.
TTTTTAACCATTTCTGCGGTGGTTTCCGGCTTGAATGACCAGGCGGTCATCCATTTAAGGCGTTCAACTGTTTGCAACTCATCGTCTTCCTTTCCAGCCCCCGCAAATACTTGAGATTTAAAGTGCCTTTTCTTTTTCGTCACTACTTGCCATCCATCTTTTTTTGACGATTCGTCATTATTAATAGTCTTCTCTGGCTGATATCCTGCAGAGACTTCGTCGGTTTTGCTCGGTTTTGATTGCATGGATAAAGTTGAACTCGTAGTAGCCCCCCTTGTTGACAATCTTTTACTCGGGCCGGCTTGATTGAGGGTAGACTCGGGGGTTTTAGCGGGCTCACTTAGTGATGGGCGAAGTTGTACGGCCACCGCCACTGCTGTCGACTTCCCTGCCATTACCTTATCTCCTTTAATTGTTGCAATAGCTTTTGATTTAGCCTGTCTAGCTGGTCGCTGACTCTGTGTCGAAATAGGCGTCGTCGTTGGTTGTAGTGGTTTGTGATTAGTCTCAAGTGTAGTGAACGGAGACTTACCCTCCATAGTTCGGGTCGGATGTCCTTTGAGAGCGTCATTACTCGTAAGTACGGCTTCAATTGCAGCCACTCTCACTACTAGCTCATTTAACACTTTCATAACATCGCCCAGAGTAGGATTGGTGGGCCTTTGAGCCATTATTTACAACCTCTTTACCTTTTTAAATTATGTAGCTGTTTCCCACGACTTGAACCGTTTTCGCAGCGCACGCAATGGAACCCCGCAAAGATGAATAATTTTCCCCGTTTTTTTCCAAATTTTCCATTGTTTCTTCGCTCTTATTAGTTGCAGCGTGATGTTATAAAGCCTAAAGCCTTCCTCGATAAATGGTCTATTCAACACAAAAAGAATTTTTCAATTCGCACCATTAGTTCCTGAGATTAGCGCGTTCAAACAAACAAACTCTTCAGCTTTATAATATTAGTATAGATTAAACAAACCATTCGATAAATAATATCTTACGCGACGACCAATCAGCATCATAACCTGTAATGCTTCATAGTGAGTTGGTGACTGATTGTATGCGAGACATCGATACAGAGTTGTATTTACTCCTTCTTAGAGTGTAGTGTAGTGAGACAATGTTTCTAAATGTAACTAAAGTGCCCAAATGTTCAAAAGACAACAATCATCGTGACAAACTTCCTAATCATCATTTGACATTATGTTTGTCGGATTATTTCGCCATTCAGACGTCTATCGGGTGGCATGTCGATACATAGTGCCTCAGTGCAGTCTAGTATTTGTACGTGTCTAGATGGAGTCTAGACTGGGATATTAATAAATCTAAGTGACCTAACAGCCCGCGACAGCGAGCTAACAGCCCGCGACAGCGAGCGATGTTTATTTTCATACTAACTGATATCTATCTGCGAGGAAAAGTGTAGCTTTTGAGTTTTATCTGATAACTGATAGCCCCTTTTATTTATAGACAGACAAAAATATCTAGTTGTACAAGAAGTTTAGTAAATACTGCTACTTATACTGCTTTTTATGTTTTGATTTTCAGTATCGTACAAAACGCACATCGCTGTATATTATCATTTTAACTTCTGGCCTCGTAACACAGTCTTACTTACGGCTACCACGAGGTCAAAGGATTCACATGTTATTGTACAATATTTACGTCAAATAAACGAATTTTGTATTTGTATTTGAATTTTGTACATACCTAGTTCGCTAGGCACACATTTATAAAATCTATATACATCAAATCTGAAATTTGTTTAAAAAAAAAATTGTATATTAAACTTTATTGTGTACACTATACTCATATCAATATTGACGCAGCCATGCATCGCGGGTCACAAAAATAGCACAACGCTGGATTTAGAAAAACAAGAATGATTTTACTGTCCCTTGAGCCGAGTCTATAAATACTCGTATACTGCTTTATAAATATGGAGGGAGGGTCTGTAAGCCCCCTAAAATAACAACTGTTGTGCAAGCGAAGCCAGGGATAAAGAGTTTACTAGAAGGATGAAGTTAGTATGTTTTTCTGGAGTGAAATACTGTCTTTGATTTCAGTGGGATAAAGAAATTTTGAAAAAAAAAAGAAAATATTGGACACATTTTCTCAAATATTATATATTTATATTTGATAGTTTTGTAACTAAATTAAAATTGCAATGATGATTAGCAAAGCCTTGGTTATTCGGATATTATTGTCTATTGTAATAAAATGAATTGATAATGAGAAAATCTCTTCAAGTTTCGTAAAGTACTATGGCAGAGATCTCGTATCCATGAGATGTAACCAAGGAGGTGATTTATGTGCCAGTTAACCACCATGGCTTTTATCATGGCGCTGTAAAACGTAAATCACGTACTTGTGTGAAGATTTTATTTTAGTGCCAAAAGTTTTTCTAAAAATTCAGAAAATTACTTGCGAGATTTGTACTCAGTACCAAGTATCGATATAGTAATTATATCTTATTATTATCTTCCATATAGTAATTACGAAGAAAGTTATTATAATATTTCTGGTTAACTGTGAAATATAAATTAATGTACTTTTATCTACACTAATGTTGTAACATTCTACTTATGTTTCCAATACTTGACTTATAATTACTACTGTTATAGCGCAGACAACAAAACACTCAATTTAAGCAATTTCACATGATGGTATAATATCCACATCGATATCGTAATATCTCATTATAACATCAATAAAACGCGACCAACCTGATTGCAATCAGGTTGGTTGCGTTTTATTGATGCGCGCAATGCGCTCTCATTGGTTAGATTTTAATGGCGGCAAAATCACTGTGGCAATACACGTACGCGTGAATTTAATTTAATAAATTAAATGTTAAAATGTTACAACATTAGTGAAGATAAAGTAGTGTATGCAACTGCATATAACACGGGTATTAAAACACTCGTTACTATTATGAAACTCGCTGCGCTCGTTTCATAAACTCACACTCGTGTTTTAATACCCTTCATTATATGACAGTTGCATAAACTACTATTAAATAACCAAACCAAGCTCACATGACACATAGAAACAGGAACTCATTTTATATCAGCTAATTTAAATAAAAATCATAACACCAGGCTGAAACAACGTCAATATTTCCCCGCGCACTCATTTAACACAATATGAAGCCCGGTAACAAACAAGCAGCCAATAATCCGTCAAACGTAATCACCGTCAGTAAATATTCGAATAATTGCGCCACCAATTTGCGAATACAATCGAATAAATCAGTATCTATCAGCCGCCGGCTCGCTCGACTGGTCGCGTGACTAATTGGACAATCGATCAACCAGTCGACACGCGTGTCGCGGGTATTGTACCGCTTTTAGTGAACTGAGATGTGCCCACTGGTTCGAATATTGAAACTGATATAAAAAAATATTCTGTCGTTGCTACGACATCGGGCAATTAATGTGTGTGTTTTTGTGTAGTTTGAATCGTAATTTTATGACATATTATCATAACCCAATTAACTTGCTTAAGCTAATCAAAGTAGATATGTTCCATATACAAGTACATAACTCTCGCATGTTTGTATTAAGTAAGTCTCTACTCAAACTGATCAAATTAATCCGTCGACCAATTGTCCAACTGATCAGACTCATCACTAAACCAGTCGCTGTCAAATCTATCAGAGCGAATTTAAAAACATGAATATACATTCGGAATCGCTGCGGGAAATGCGGGATACTTGTCTCGCTGGCTCTCTGCGGGAAACTGACGGCTGTTGCGGGAATAAAGGAGGGATTTACTGCAAATATTGGCTTTACTTAACGCGGATTTTGTTACACCCTAACAATGTTTGGTTTTTTGATCGATACAGCACAAAAATATTCGATTATTTTAAAACTTTGATGGCGCTGACGTGGATTGCTGACGAAACTTTATAATCTGACTTACTATTCTCTAACATGCCTTAACGAGTGCCGAAATATAACTTCATCTTCACGTGCCCTATTTCGGAAACGTCCCGATGAAGTAATTTTACATATACTCTGCTCGACTGCAAATTGTCAATGTAATCAAAACTTTTGCCAACCGAAAATTCTATAGCCATAGTATAGAACCCTGCCTAAATAGCCATGTCACACTACTATAGTATAAAACGTCGTGTGTCGGTGTGTATCGATCTGTCCTTGCATTATTTATCGCACACTGCCTCCACAAAGGTCAGTGACGATGGCCGCGTGTGGACTTTACTTAGTGGTACCGCTCGAAAACAAACATTTTATATAAAGCTATTTGTATGTATATTTAATGCTGGCATTTTAGTGTTGGGATTAAACGCACGCATTAGCGGTTAGATTGTTACTCATTAATATTAATTGATTGCGTCAATCCATCGAGAAAGGGATTCGGTATACTGTCCGATGAGGCTATTTTGGCAACTGATATATAGCGTGAAACCATCCATACAAACTAGCCCTCGTTGTATATGACTCGTCTCCGGCTCCGCCCGTGACAGCTGAGTGGCGGCTTGAATACCGGCGTGACGTCCCGCACGATCGATATAAGGAGCCACACTGCCGGGACGCCGCCGGGTAGATATTATGTATATGTATCTCAGTATGTACATAAATGTAGGCATCCATATTATTACTTGTTTATTTAAAATAGGAGTGTATTTTCATATATTTTATGCAAAATGTACCTAAGCAAAATTTTCTAAAATCTGTTGTTTAGTTATTCTAGTCCGGTAGTTATATCACAGCTAAAATATGTTTACCTAACTTATCTTACTATGTATGGTATACCTACATATGTATGTGTACCTCACAACAGCTTTCAAAGTGTAACTATCTCCAGCAAGAAATGTAATATAAACTCAACAAACAATGCATCGTCCCTTATCGTCTGCAAAGTTGGCCAATCAAACCGACAAAAAGTGTCGCAATGTACGAGTAAGTCAGAATGTGTGATACATCGTCCAAAGTTAAATAACTAACTAGCTGAGATATGAATAAACATGTCAATTTGTCAATGTATGCTATCATTAATTGCATTTGAAATAAGAAAATAAAATGTTAATCAACGCTATATGTTAACGTCTCTAACATAATTCCAAAATTTCATTTAACTAAACCTAGAATTTCAGGCTTTCAGGAATGAAGAGGCAATAAACATATTCACATACACACACGTTCATATACAACTTTAGTCGTACAAGAAATTACTAGAAATGCTACAGCGAGCGACGTAGAATGTATGTAATACGCGTACGAAATAAACCATGTCACAGCGCTACTGCTCGGTTTTGTGCCTGTTTACTTCTATGTATATAGTGCTAGAATGATTTAATGTCATGAGAGAGTACCGCGGGTGTTTAACTCTTGCCGAAATACGAAGGTTAATGGATGGATTTAAGTTTGTTTCTGCGCGACTAAATTTATATTAAACTACAGGATATGATACAAGTTTGTTCTACGTTGAAACTGTTTTTGAAATTTAGTCTTTGTTTGCTGAACTTTTGCAAATTTTGTGTAATGAACTGCTTGAACATTAATTATAGTCTTTGTACGATTTTGCCTAAATCATATCGAAAAATATATTATTATATAGACATATATTTCGATATGATTTAACTTTAACGCTAAGGACTCACGGAGCGGTTTTTTCCCGCGCCCGCTGCGGTGGCGGGCCCGCAGCCTTTGTAGAATACAGATATGTATGTAAAAAACTCAAGAATATTTCACCACGCGTTTTAGGCCCGCGGCGGTTGCGATTGTTCGCGGCTCCCGCTGCACCCGCGGGCGGGCGCCGCTCGCGGCACCGCACCCGCGCGCTCTGCTATCAAAGTGCGAAGGTCCTTCTTGCGATAATCAACCGCCAGGTTTGCGGGCGATAATCGCAGCCGCGGTGGCTGCGGCGCCGCACAAAACTCCTGCTTCGTGAGTTTTGAAAATTCAACGCGATTCCGCCACCGCGGGCGGGCGGGCGCGGGGAAAAACCGCTCCGTGAGTCCTTAGCGTAATAAGTTGACTCTAATTAGTTTTCGGATAAATGATTTGTAGAACTACCTAAAAGTTTACGTCATCAGGAACCTAACCACGACGTTTCATGTTAGTATTGATAGTTATCTCTCGTTGGTTGCGTAACAGCGAGGGCCATCAGACGCAGCTCTGATTCTCAACATTGAGGCCGCGGCTGCTGAATATTGCCGCCCGACGGAAGAGATGTTCTTAGCGTGTATATTATTGTATGTGTGTCGGTGTTTCTTCGTAAATTGTCTAAGTATTTTTTTTTTATTTTATTTGTATAGTTATTATTAAAGTCCTTCGGTAGCTCGTACATATTTGGACGTTTGTATGTACATGTAATAAAGTAAATTATACTGAATAGCTTGCGGACTAAACATGTAGAGCATATTTATAGTGTGTCATGTCATGAAATATAAGTCGAGGTAACATAATATTGAAATAACTAACAAATAGATATAGTAATGTATCATGATCTTGACATTAATGTTTTTGTTGTTCATGTTATTTATTATCAACAAAAATTTCAATATTTTCTTATTACAGAATTAAATTGTAATTTCGTCATACAATTTATATTACATTCAAAAAGAAAACACATTTTAATACGACCGAGCTTAATAGTAAAAACCGCTTTCTTTTTTAATAATTACTGCAAAGCTTAAATCCCCATAGCAGTTCGTAGCACCTAAGTGCTACGGCGTAGCGGGCCTGTAGCAAGCTACGCTATTATGATAATGTAATGTAGTCAGAATGGAAATGATTCCGAGAGGAGCGAAGTGCGGGGACATTTAGGCTTCCATTTGCAAAGCCTCCTTTGTGGAACGGATTAAGTATACAGTTTTGGTTTGAGGCTTGGAATGTATAACTTGTGAGAGATCCGTTTCTAAATCCCCTCCTTACAAACGACTAATTTCTGTAGAAAAATATATCCCGTCTTCTATCAAATTAAATTAAATCTAAGTATTTAACTGAATGTGATGCTCAAGCCTTGAAGCTTTTAATCGTAAACAAAGCTTGCTTACCCCTTGGCCCATTTTCTCTCTTTATTACGTCGCCGCGTCGTTTAAAAGTATGTATGCGTAATGTTTTGTATTCCTGTGATATTAAAAAAGTTGAAAAGCTGCGTCGCTTCACAAACAAAAACTCCGAACGAAAAAATATTTTACCGTTTTTTGTGTTAATGTTAGAATTTGCAATTAAAATTTCTGTGTGGATACTCACATGAAAATTCACTAATGAATTTACTTCAATTTTTATTTCAAGGGCAATTTTAATGAGCATAAAGTTTCATAACCTGCCTACCTACGAGTATATGTAGTAACATTTAATTATTACGCTTTTCATTAAAATGACCTTAGCCATTGTTAAAATAGGAGTCTGCACGGATGGCAAAAGTTCTCTGTATTTGAGCTGCTCAAACACATGTATAGTTTTCTGACAGTAATATCTTTTCATTTCTAAATAATACGTCATGGCAAGTTTGATACAGAAGGCTTTCCCAATATTCCATATCCATATCAGTATGGTATATTAACTTGCTACGTAAGTGCTACGCCGTAGCACCGTAGCAGTCTACGCATGTGCTACGTGATCTGAGTGTTATGTTACTTTTCCGGTAAAATGCTTAAAATCAGGCAGACTGTAGTCAAACGTAAACCTATCCCACGTAAAAATAAATAAAAAATAAAATAAATTGCGACTATTGATCACCCGGGTTTGCTCTCGAAAACTGAGTAACATATAATAATATGTATTTCAAAATACTGTTTTGTTGTTGCAGATACAGAGTGACGTGTTTGGCTGAATTTGGTAAGTTCATGTCGGAAATAGAAAATCATACAAGTTTGATATTTTTGTTGTTCAGTTCACACTTTTTGTTATTGGTTTCAATTTACATGTAGTGTTTTTTTTGAAGTTTTATTTCAACCACAGGAAAAAAAAAACAATAAAATTATGAAAGTACATTTAGAAGAAAAAAGTATGGAAAAAGAAACTTAAAACGATAATTTCAGCAGGAAATATAAAGGTGTTAGTTGTAAAGGTAATGTAATATTAATCAGGTTGTATCGTGAGACATCAAAGTGCGGGCCAGAGGGAATTATTCATAAGGAAATAAACCGACAGGGCGCTCCCTTGCTTTACAGAGGAGACGTGTCAGTACTCTTATTAAAGTAAGTGGTGAGCTAGTCACTCACTTGATGGTAAGCGAGACATAGCTATTAAGGTTAAAATTGACATAATATAATAATTAGGTACATTTTGATTCAGGTATAGAGATTCAATTGTTTACTAATCAAATATTTCACCTAAGAATTTTAAGTTTATTTGTACGTATGTATTGATTTAAATTATTTTACTATTACTCATTTTATTAATTATATATTGTAGGCAAACATGTCAAATTTATTGTCTATCCAATTAAATTTTGTGGAGAAGATGTAGCCACAGGATTCAGCTATAGCTAATATATCACTATACATTTAATGAAATAACGATTTATTCAAAAGCTCCCTTGATCATCCTCCTGCTATCATTATAGCCCCCGGCTGGGCTAACTAGACCCTACTCTATGACAAATTACACCATTACTCTATTGAATAATTCAACCTTCATACACTCACTACAGCGAAATGAATCGCCACTTTGTCAATACAACACAACCTATCCATCATCTAGGGTACTTTCTACAAGCTAAAATAGAACTTGCCAAACTGAAAATTAGGTTCATTCTGCAATTTACGGTGACAAGTTTTAATACACCCGATTTGGAAATAATAAGTTTTAACGCGATGAAATTTAAGTTGATATTGCAATATGATCGTATCAGTTATGCGAGTCAATAGGAAATAAGCTTTAGAGTGGTGAGAGTAAGGTTGAAATTTTATTGAGAGCAAAGTTATCGGAAGGGGAGGGAAATGATTTGCTCAGTGGTTGCTCGAGGTTTGGAGTCGCGCTTTATTCGAGTTGCCGATTCAATAGACAAGAACGAAACAGGCGCCTTTATGTTGCTTGCTTGAGTAGCAGCAAGTGAAACTTCGCTTTGAACAGTTTAAATTGGTATAAATATGATAAAGCTCAGTTTCCGAATTTTTATAATTGCTTAACTAACCCTTCTGTAAGTATTCATAGAAGGATTTAATATAAACAATAGTCAACAAAATAAGTAGGTATACATGTGAACAATGTGATCATGCAAATGTAAAAACGATTATTATTACCCGACCAAGAAAACTCCTCTAACGAATAAATTCTACAGGGGAGACCCTCCGTAAAGAGAAAACTCCGCTCCTTTTTGCGAAGTTAAATAAAGGAACGCAGATTCTTCTTCTTTTTGTATGTTGTTTATAATATAAATACAAATACAAATATTTTATTAATAAATGTCATTTTACAGGTCAAAATGTGATATAAACTTGTACTTGTGTTCTTTTTGTATGTTGTTGTATAATTTAGTATTTTGATTGAAGAAACTCATCTACTGAGTAGAATGTTTTAAAAAAAATGGCAAGAACATTTGTAAATGGCATCCTCTTATGTAGCAGCTGTTCTAGAACATTCACCGCTAAAATAGGGCATATTAGCCATGTGAGGACGCATCAGTAACGTAGGAAATACGGTCGCCGTAGCCGAAATCGGCTTGGAATGTATCATCATCATCATCATCATCAGATTGTTTTACTCAAAAGTAACAATTTCAATTTTGTTTTGAATATATTGGAGGAAGCTGCGTTCTTGACATTATTGGGCAAGTGGTTATATCCTCTTGTCACTTGGAAGCACACAGCCAGCAGCTATCATATAAAAGTCTGGCGCAGTGCCCGCTGATAGCGATATTATCCGTGTTGTGTAACGTTGCAGCGCCGCTGGCATTCATGTGAATACAGCCTTCGACTGGCGAATATATTGCTGCCTTCAACGGGCTCTGGGACTCGAATGTGGCCTCAAGGCTTGTGCTTAGGTAGCTGAGTAAGTAACTACTTGAGGACGTCTTGTCCGTGCAAACACAATAATGAATCTGAACAATATGAAAATAAATACATACCTATTATATGTTATTGTATATTGTTGCCTATGTTTTATTATTAACCAAAGTGTCCTTTATTCAGATATCGCTTTGGGTGACTGGCAGTCATGTCTGAATGTAAAAAATAGAGATTTTCAGTGAAGCCACAATTCAAATAATTTATCCAAGTAACAAAAGTATGAATAATTACACGTTTTCACTGCATTGACAAGAAGTGAAGTATGCTATGTGTCTAATATCCATACAACATTCACGTTGTATACAACTCGTCTAAGGATGCTTATTGACTAAATAACGACATATATCTATATTGGCAGCTATGATGAAGATGTATTCAAGCAGCAATTAACCCTTCCTGCAGCAAGCCGGTCTCAGCCTCATTCTGTATGCGAGGGCACGGACTGTTCTCTAAGTGCATACAGGAGTAGGTATACATATGTATAGATGTACGAAGATAGGTGGACGCAGGACAAACAAGGATTTATTATGTCTAGTAAAATTTAAGTTTGTAAGATATACTATTCTCCTTCTTATCGAACCGCCCTAAGGGCCTCTGACTTGGCTTGACAACTGCCGTACTAGAGAAACAGCCGGGACCTACTATTTAACGTGTCATCCGAGCCGTTAAATAAGATATACTCGTACTATGACTTTGCTTTAAAGAAATTCATGGCTAATTACATTTCAACTGTTATAGTAGGAAAGGAAAGGTTCAGACAAGACAGGACTTCTAAAACAGTGACAATCACACTTAATCTATGACATGTGCTTACAATAGTCTGCCTCTAACTAGACTCGCCATGTTTCCTCGTTGACTAGACATATCCTTAAAATAAAATACACGAGTTGGTTATGTCAGCAAATATGCTCAGTCGTACTTCCTCGTAGTTGCTAAGTCCGCCACCAAACTTACCTGCTAGACCTCGCTACGCTCACCAAATTAATTGCTACATTAACGCTATCAGTGTCCAAACAGTCCCATCAATAGCCTCAAACACCCCCTCGCACCACCCCGCCCTCTGGCGAGTGTAATCTGCAATTAGACATCATTCACAACTCTGCACGATCTATGGAAGTTGCAGAGTGTTGTTACATACATACATATGTAGGTATGTATGTAGTCTGGCTATTAAGGAAATGAACATACGTATTGGCTGAGATTAACACTTAACAGGGCTGCTACATGTATGGTGCTATGATGCTTTATGTAATTTGTTTTCTTTTTAAATAAGAGCAGTGAAACTCTCATTTAAAGTTTTCTTAAGCATTCAAAATTTTAATAAAATAAGACAAATAGTAACTAAATAATTGTACCTGACCGAGTTGGCCACACAATATCGCATAAGGGAATACTTGATTCCCTTACCTAAACACCAACAATTTTGTATATGTATATATGTTTCTGACTATCGAAATAAAGCCAAATTCCTGACGCAGCCTATACTACCTATACAAATGAAGCTGTATGTATTGCTTATAGAGGATTAGTCCATGATTGGTGGCTGACATGTCAGTTAATTGGTTCCGGTTCCGGTGCTACAGGTACTATACGGGAAGCGATAATTGATGTACAACTGTATAGTGAATGTATAGTGAATAGTGATGTAACTATTAAAATAAAGTACAAATCGTGTAAATTAACATGGTATGCTTACGCTTATGTCATATTTTTTATTGTAGGGTAGATTTGTGTAAAAATAAACAGGCCGACCGAGTTTATTTATCTAAATACGAGTATATGTAAATGTACCGTTATAATTCATATAACACTTTAATTCACACATTGAAAATACAATTTCATTTGTTTCTCAAAAGAGTAAGGAGGAGACGTCACTAAAAGAAAAAGGATAGGCAATATTAAGATACATTTGTGAGATAAAAAAATAAGAAATACCGTAGTACTTGCGAAGAGATAATGTAAATGATTTCAATAAAAGAAAATTAATGTTTCGGCATAAAATAAAGCTAGCCATGCATGTTTACGAGCACTAAATGTTTATCTTTTTAGGAACATCCATTTAGTGTTTACGGGGACATGCGTTTAAAAAGCTCGTATTTCTCGTTAGCTTTTAATGAATTTGAAAGCTCTTGGCAAATAGTATGAATTTTATATTGGCACTCTAAACTAGTGTTTTTCTAGCTTTCCGCAGCAAAAAAGCTCGTTGCATGCAAAGCTACCAGTTTGATTGAAATAACATGCAACCAGTAGAGGTAAATGGAAATTGCAATAGTTTAAACTTTGCATGTTATTGTCAAGCGAATATGTTGCTATCTGCAGCTATCTATCGAAGTCTTGCTTACTTTATGGGAGTGCATTACAACGTTTAACGTTATTTTGGAATTTTACTTTAATACAAACTGTTCGGTGCTATGTAAACGTGTGATAATACATATAATTATATGGTAATGTGCTCTTAGACATAATTTTTCGATCAAAACAATTTTGTTTTACCGTGGATAACACCGGTATTTACACAGATTTCTAACCCTAGCGGCTCTTTGATGACAGTTTTTAAGTAGCATGACGTTGCACAAGCTAATTCTGCAAACCTCCATCAGGTCTCCATTAGGGTTACAAGTTTTACCCCAGCTCTAGAGGCTGTGGTATCGCCTCATTGCTTAGCGATGCCTCATTGATTCCTCATTTCCACCCTCCCCTCTCACCCCCCTGCCTTAAACCAAACGACCTCCATACTTACAATAAACCATAATTTATAATAGCAGCCGTAAATTCTGAGCCATTGAGACATCAATTTCACAAACACCATGATTTATTTCGAATTAGGTTCGGATATTTTCTCCCCTAAGATGATCATGAAGTCTATTAAAATTGTAATTTTGTGCCCTTTTGATCCGTATTACGAATATTTTATTAAAAATTCATAACGTTTAAGTAGGCACATACTCTTTTTAATAATTTGATCGAATCCTTGTAAGAACTCCTATTTTATTCGAACCTTAGTCATTTATATTTTTCACAGTTCATTAAGCAGTTTCAGTTCACTTTAGTTTAGTTCACCTAGAGTTATTTTTAAACATTCAAAACAAAGTTGCCAACCACTGCCAACATTACGGCACAGAACCGAGTTGACCGCAAATTTTTAATGAAACTTTTTCGTGGGCGCCAGTTGTTTCTAACCGGCCAGTAACTTTTACTTCATTCTGAGTTCCGACACATCCGGTGCGAGGTTGCCAGCAAAAAAAAACGTAGAGGAACTAAATTATGCACTCGGCACTGGCGAGTGCCGTGAACACAGAAAGTTACTTAGATTCGTAGTGACGTGAAAAGCAGGACTTATGGATGACCACTCGTATTAATCGATTTAAAATTTTCTTATGTGTTTTTTAATTTTAATTAAAAGCACGGATTTTCCATGAAAAATTTGACATTCACTATTAGTCTACCAACCAGATAGCTGACTAAATATACATATACGCTAGCTAACAAACCATCCAGACAGTCATTGGCACTATTTACATGAAAAATAAACTACGCGACAGCAGCGCCACCACCGACCGCGTCAGTCAACTAAATCACGGTAACAGGCTTGAAAATATTTATGATTCGTTTAAATAAATACGAATGCAAGTTCGCTAACACGATTCAGTGCAAATTGTCGACAACGTTGAATAATGCACGACGCATACTAATGCAATAGCGCGGTGTGGCCTGGAACTATACATGGAGACTCCTAAGTACCATGTAAACGAGTATGACACTAATATACAGTTAAATTCTTCATAGTATGCGACAGGGTTTTAGCTTATTTGTAAAAAGAATTGCACTTGACCGTAACACTTTTATATCGTTTACTAAATGATATATTCTGCAAGAGCCAATTAGCATCCATATCTTCCACGCAGCAATGACGACCGGCTAATCAGCGTACAGTAGGTATATCACATGATATGTGTATGTATCATATCTGATGTTATCACGTCAATTTATTTACCAGATGTCTGTCGTAAATTCGGGCCCAATACATTACATCCTAGTGTAAGTGTATCGCACAAAATTGAAAATTAGCATTATGGGAAATAAAGTTATCTTTATATTTACAAAGAGGCGTCTACCTGTTGTAATGTGAGTTTGCTCGCTCTGGCAACATTGGGGTAATAGAGATGCATGGCTGCTGGTTCCACGCCGGCTGTAAATAATAAACTTTATAAACTTGTGGCACAACACTAAACTTGCTTTTATGTTTTGTAAACCATACAGAATGGTTAGACTTCTAAAAGCGAAGTTTGTAAGATAAGCGTGATTTTGGGGTAAAGCTAGAGCCTTCTAGAGCATTTACGTTCTTCTTCTTATGGCCAAGTTGGATGTTGAAAGATTTTCCAGCAGCCCGTTTATGTTATTATTACCATGATAAAGAATTTGAGAATTCTACCTGTATGTTATGTAATATATGTCAAAATAGTGTCTGATTTATCTTCGTTCCAAATATCATCCGTAATGACTCAACCGTTTACCTATAATTTGAAACTTTCAGCTTTACATATAAACAGGTTACTGTAAATAATAAAGTTGCATCTTTCTTTCTTCTCAACCGTTTATCTACACAAATAAACATTTTGGCTTTACATTTATCTTTGTGGGATTAACTCAAAGAGAAGCTACAATAATGAAGAGGCTCAGGCTACCAAGTCCATTGACCCCTACCTTTTAGCACCAACCGTAATAATCATAAACATTTTGCTTGCAAACAATCCCTGCCATTGTCCCACCTGTAGAATCAGTTCAGATAGCTTTTAATCCATCGCTATAGAGTCTACTTTCATTTGTCTCAGATGCATGACTACGTTTGCAGCAGACGGGCAATGTAATTGAGCTTCACATTATCAACTCTAAAGGGCCTTAACGCATCGCAATAGGGTCTATATTGGTTTGTCTCAGATGCATTAGTAGCATTGTAGTAAGGAAATGTAATTGAGCTATAATCGCTTCTTGAAGAAGATCTTACTTCACCGTGATAAGGTCTATATTGATTTGTGTCGTATGCATTTGTAAGATTGTTGTGAAACAGACAATTTAATTGAGGTATAATATTATCGCTTCTGGAAGATCCTATTCCGTAGTGATAAGGTCTATATTGGTTTGTGCTGTATGCATTAGTGAGATTGCATTGAGACAGACTGTAATTGTAATTTTCACGGGCCGACGGACCCGAGCCATGTGTTTTGGGAAATGGAAACATAGGGGCGGGTTTTACAACGAACATGTTAACTATCTTGGTTTTGAAATATGTATATATATTTAGCTGCAATAACACAGATATATAATATATATATAGATACTTAATTAACTTATAATAAAATCTGGCATGTCCGAAGTTAAGCAAGTTCAAAACCTCTTCTTTCAATGTGCAAAGTTGATGTGATGCTTTAAAAACTTTTTAATTGAATTACTACCTACTTAAAAAGTGAACAAATTACATATTTAAATAACACTCATTGGTTTATTAAATTTACAAAAGTTTAGGCTTTTAATCACAAAGTTCAATTAACTATTTCTCATTTGAATTGGTACTGAACATTTAATAAATTTTATTATACTTCACTGAGTTTCGGTTTTGTCAAAAGTTTTCTTGATAAATGAGAACTTAATACTATATTAATTTTAGATACTTTAATGAACAAAGAAATATATTATTTATTATGATAAAACTTGTAACCCCTCATTTCATTTCGTTCATCTAGTCTAAAATGGCTAAATATCGATACGTTGCGCAGTCGCAAAACAAAGATTTGGGTTGCGACTGTCAATGTCAAGTGTCGAATTGACATTATTTTCTAACCTGTCAGAGAGACGTGAAAGGTGACTCGACAGATAGAAACGCAGACGGCAAGAAAAATGTAAGCGGGGTCTAGGGCTCTCGATCCCTAGACCCCGGCAGAAGCAGTTCGGTCAACTCGCCACGCTCCGTACATAAGAACTCCCTCGTTGTTGGTGAGTGTTCGAGAAAAAGAGCTCAGTGAAAGAACCTGTTCACCGGGATTAATCTTCCACGTTTCTTGTCGTAGGCTGTTTGCTATATTTGCTGTCTGCTGGAGGTAGTGCTGGTCGATGAGGCCTGCGGACCTCATCCTAGCACGCATCCGCTGATCTGTGAGAGGAAAAACCCCAGATTCTGGGTAAGTTGTACGACATAAGTGCGGTGCGTGCAGATACCATCTACCCTCTAAAGCGGAACCTAAAATAAATGTAACTGTTTGTTAACAGGGTTTTTTAAGTTTCTCGCAAGAATACTCCCTTCTACAACTCATCTACACGGTCTAAGGCTGCTAGCCTAGGCCGCACAAAATCCTACTTACTTCACAACACACACCTACTTCACATTTCTACATCGTGCTTTGGGCGCGGGGTGCCGGAGGTCACCAACCGTGTTGGGAGAGCTTGCAGCTTCTTCCAGCCCTCTATGGCGGGTGTCTCCGCCCTGACTCCGTCCCCATCACTAAGCCGGTAACACCAGGCATATATAATGCCTGGTGCCTTTATACTTTTATTGTGTTGTTGACTGACTAAAACGCATACTGGTTGCAACTAGAAACCCTGGTGTAGGCATTTCTCCTCGACCCTGAGGACAATTGTGTAATTTAAAGAGTACTCATTCTCTATCGCCTTGAGCTAAGGCTGGCGCCCATATATATATATAGATCTAATCATTGTTTAACCTACCTGTAAATTGAAAGTAAATAAGAAACCTAATCAAAATTGTAAAGTGAGACTACCACATTTTGAATACCTAGTTAAATATACATAAATTATTAGTAACAATAGTCTAACCTTTTATTTATTGACTACCTAATACCCTCTAGATAGACTTAGGTAGCCAAACCTCACGGATAACGCTCTTATATTCACCCTCTCACCTAAAAGCGTTACAGTGGCACTCCAACTGGTATAAGGGTCTAGTTGCAACCTTAGGCTTAAACTTTAAATACTAACTTACAATAAGTATGCAATTATAAAGAAATTTGTGTTGTTTTATTATTTCCTTTAGCTGTAAGTACTTATGTGTTCTTGAATGTGTAATTATTGAATAATATGTGTATGTAATAACCAAAAAGTGATAAATTGTAAAGTTGCAACCAGGATATCATAATTAATAATTTTACAAAATCTACTTATCTAAACACAAAACTTAAATGACTATGATTTTAATAATTCAATTAATAAAGACAAATTTACATATTTAACTACACAATATTAGTGTGTAAGTTTTAGAATCTACCTAGTACACTAGTAAACTTCATATAGAGACCTAACAAACTATACAATCTAGTTATTAACTTAGAATCAAAACACAATTATTACACTCAATACTTATTATTGGAATTACAAATTATACATAATTACCCACTTTTAAATAAATAATTTACAACACTGGTACATACAATATACTGATAACAATACATTTAATAATTTCACTTTGATTACAATAATACATAACATCTATAACAATTATTCTTTTGATTGGCGAGTAAAACTTAAACAATCTAAACAATGGCTCGGGAAATCAATACTTTTATGTTGAAAAAAGATGAGTTGGAATATGAAGTTTTAATTAGAGATACTACCCCGGCTACCACTGTCCAAGCTCTAAGGAAGCAGGTGGCTAGGTTGATTAAAGATCAGCCTCAGGTTATGACCCTGCCTGAACAGTGGGATCATGATAATGACTTTGCCTCCGTACAAACAAAGTCAAGTTTGTTATTGTCGGATTGGGAGAAAGTTTCTAAGGGAGCTATAGGCAAGTCTCAGTTAGATCGGTTATGTTCATCAGGCAATCATCTTCTTCTGCGCATTGATAGGTTGTTGAAAGGTGAAAAGCTTGATACAAAGCAGCTACAATCTCTGCAGCTGTCTTTATCAAAGCTGTTGAGGAGATGTTAAACTATGACCATACTGGGTCTGTTTCTGAGTCAGATAGAGAGACCTCTGATTCAGAACCATCTAAACCATCATTAAATCACTTTTATTGTGACATTAAGGTCACAAATTTTTTTATTGGCCTATGATACACTTCTTTATTTAATAATAAAAATAATATTCTTTATTTACAAATTAATAAAACCTAAAACTTTTAAATATTTTTTAAACAAATGGGAGATTGTTAACAACACCTCCTTATATAGGGAAGTCTTCTGAGAGTACTGACATACTCTATAGTGTCCTAAGCTTGACACGCCTTATACTTGTTTCTGTATGTGAGGATACTTTTCTGGATACCTGTAATAATCTATACAGGTATACCACTTCATAAAGAGCTGTATATGCTCACTTGTTGTTAACAATTTATCTTATTGAAAATTTGGCTTGGAAGTTGATTGGTATTGAGAATCAACTTCTTCTGTAATTATTTACTTGCTATTTAGATAGCAGTCTATGATTTTTGCGTTCCTATTACAATAAAATTCCCTATTACCTTAAAAAATAGGAACACAACTTAAATCAACACTATTTTACTAACTACCTAACTTGGACAGGAGTTAGGGAAAATAAATAAAACTGTAAATAAGTAGACTAAGCAGTCAATTAAAAAACACAACAACGAGGGGGGGGATCAAATAGATTTTAAGATAGATAAGTAAGTTATTATTAGTTAGCATAGTTTTCTGACAACAGCTCTTCACCACTAAATTAAGAAATCTAAATTATTGCAAATTAACCTAAATTATTAAAAATGGTAAACAAAAAAACTTAATGTAGCAAATGTAGGTACAATACCTGATAGGGGGAATAAATGATAATAACTAAAAATATTTATGTAAGTATACTGCATGGAATGTAATAACCGAAGGCCACTCTGCGGGAACTATACCCGAAGCCAAGGTTGTTTTCTTTTCAAATTTCTGTCTAATTCTTCAACTTTAATCTTTTGTCTTTCACTTTTTGTGCTGAGCATATCCCCATATCCTCCCAAATTGCTTCAGCCTATTTATTTATAAAACTGCTTCTTCATACTATTTATTCAGTCTGATGTACTAGGCCGGTACACCATTCCCTACTCTTCTTGGACAATCTTTAATCTAGTATAATATTGTAATCTATGTAAATATATTCCTTTAATAAACATCACAAATATATGCTTACTTTATGTAGTTTACAACTTAAATAGGCCAAGGCCGCTAAGCAATTACAGAGCAGTTCTCGCGGACTCTATAAGCAAGCTTTAAACGCGTACAAATACTTAACTTTTCTACATGTAAAGCGGATACTAAACTCACAGTGCCGTTACACATAACAGAGCAGTTTTCGCGGACTCTAAAAAAAAATAAGCTCTAAACGCGTAAGTACCTACTACTAACTCTTCTACGTACCTACCTACGTAGCTCTAAAGAACTGTATATGTTCACTACACTATAGTGTCTCTAACTAGACACGCCTTCACTTGGCATCTGTAACTCAGATGAAGGGTGCTTTTCGCGTCCTACCGCGTTACAAATAGGAAACTCATAAGTCTACAGGGCGGCGTTGTACCCTGGTCAAATAAAAAGCCATAGCAGACATATTAACAAGCTTATGCACATTAGGTGTGTAAATTATACTTGGGGATTTATCTATTAGTTTATCTATATCATACTCACAAGTAGATAATATATCAATATTGTTCCCAGTAAGCTTGACAACATTCAGCAAACTGCATAATAATTTGATTAACATTTTCTAACTAGGTAGTAGAATAATATAGTATTCTTATGTAATTATATGATTACCTATAGGGGTTTTGCAGGGATTAAAAAACATAGTAGAATCAGATATATACATTTATTTTTATTCCTTCCCACAAGTGTTACATAATAAAATGAATAAATTATTAGAAAAAATATTTATATTGGAAATTAAAAACTAAATAAACTATAAAATTTGTGAAGCTGTTGCAGAAATAAGTATTTTTAAGATAGATTTAGTCTTGGGTTGGGTATAAGACCACTTTTGGTTTATAAGTTTCTGGTTATTTAATTGTACATAGGATAGGTTGGTAGTCCAGACTTCTGGAAATTTGTTGTTTTTAGTTTTATTAACCTATAATGGTTGTTACACTACTAAAAAAGATCCAACAAATCTTTTTAATGGATATTTTAATTTTTGGTCTTCAACTTCCGCAAACTTTGTTATCTTGCGGTAGCTGTTTCAGTAGTTTACGGCTGAGGGCAGCCGTGAATTCACTGCGTGAATTCTTTTCTGAGGGGGGCCTTGTGTAACCCCTCATTTCATTTCGTTCATCTAGTCTAAAATGGCTAAATATCGATACGTTGCGCAGTCGCAAAACAAAGATTTGGGTTGCGACTGTCAATGTCAAGTGTCGAATTGACATTATTTTCTAACCTGTCAGAGAGACGTGAAAGGTGACTCGACAGATAGAAACGCAGACGGCAAGAAAAATGTAAGCGGGGTCTAGGGCTCTCGATCCCTAGACCCCGGCAGAAGCAGTTCGGTCAACTCGCCACGCTCCGTACATAAGAACTCCCTCGTTGTTGGTGAGTGTTCGAGAAAAAGAGCTCAGTGAAAGAACCTGTTCACCGGGATTAATCTTCCACGTTTCTTGTCGTAGGCTGTTTGCTATATTTGCTGTCTGCTGGAGGTAGTGCTGGTCGATGAGGCCTGCGGACCTCATCCTAGCACGCAGCCGCTGATCTGTGAGAGGAAAAACCCCAGATTCTGGGTAAGTTGTACGACATAAGTGCGGTGCGTGCAGATACCATCTACCCTCTAAAGCGGAACCTAAAATAAATGTAACTGTTTGTTAACAGGGTTTTTTAAGTTTCTCGCAAGAATACTCCCTTCTACAACTCATCTACACGGTCTAAGGCTGCTAGCCTAGGCCGCACAAAATCCTACTTACTTCACAACACACACCTACTTCACATTTCTACATCGTGCTTTGGGCGCGGGGTGCCGGAGGTCACCAACCGTGTTGGGAGAGCTTGCAGCTTCTTCCAGCCCTCTATGGCGGGTGTCTCCGCCCTGACTCCGTCCCCATCACTAAGCCGGTAACACCAGGCATATATAATGCCTGGTGCCTTTATACTTTTATTGTGTTGTTGACTGACTAAAACGCATACTGGTTGCAACTAGAAACCCTGGTGTAGGCATTTCTCCTCGACCCTGAGGACAATTGTGTAATTTAAAGAGTACTCATTCTCTATCGCCTTGAGCTAAGGCTGGCGCCCATATATATATATAGATCTAATCATTGTTTAACCTACCTGTAAATTGAAAGTAAATAAGAAACCTAATCAAAATTGTAAAGTGAGACTACCACCTTTTGAATACCTAGTTAAATATACATAAATTATTAGTAACAATAGTCTAACCTTTTATTTATTGACTACCTAATACCCTCTAGATAGACTTAGGTAGCCAAACCTCACGGATAACGCTCTTATATTCACCCTCTCACCTAAAAGCGTTACAAACTTACAAAACAAATTTTACTAATTCTAAAATAAAACTTAACTAATTAATAACTAACTTATAAACTAAAACTTATAATAAACTTAAAACACCTTTAAAAAAAGTATATCTGTAGGCAACGTTCCCAGCATGCTGGCGGCATTGCCACGTTGGATGGCAATGCTTATCCTTTGCGCCAAGAATGCGCCAGCATGCTGGTCACGGGTTGCCTGAATAAGATCAAAAAAAATATTTTAGATTAAAGAGCTTTTCTTTTTAACAGGACTCCAAATTTTTATGTATTAGGGCAACCTTTTATATTCTGAATAACATAATCATAATCTACATTATCAGATTAAGTAGATCTGATTTATCTGAATTGTATGTCCACATTGTAAAGCCTGGTCAAAAAATCTAAAAAAAAAACAGAAGAATCTATAAAGAGATAACTTCCTTTTTTTAAAGTCGGTTAAGAATAAAACAAATACGAGCTCATTGCAGTACCCAGCTCTACAAAATAGTAATCCGTATCTGCATCTGCAGCCATCGAATAATGTTTCACTCCAAACTGGCGCGCGTCTGATGTACAACCGCGAGTTAATCCCACTTTATGCCATCCAGGAATTGCAGGATAATGGAAAATTACTTTCTACCTTATAACCATCTTGGAAACATGGAAAGTTCACGAATGTTTGCTATTCTTGGTCATAATAAGTAGGCTAATAAAATGAACACAGGCATGGTCATACATAGTCTTTAAGGCCTCCAGCTAGATTTATTGACTACCATACTATAAATCAACGTCCGGGACCTACGTTAGGACGACTTGAAACGCTAGAAACTTGAGTTCACAACTCTTAGAAAAGAAAAAAAGAAAATATATTTATATAAACTTAGGTACTATTTACTAAAGTTTTGCCAATACTATTATTATGTTCAGTGGTATTGCCATCACCGAGGCGTTCATTTATTTTCCCGCGCGATGGATTTTTAAATTCGATACTGGCAACTCGATTTCCACGCGCCCGATGGAACTTATTCGCGGTTTTATATTCGATTTGAGGCAATTTGTTGCGTTTTACACTTATTGGATTTCCAACATTTTTACTTGGAATTTTTGCTGCTGAAATTCAGTAAAATTAGGTTTGCTGTAGGTGAGTATAAAATGATATCATGTCTATTTTTTAATACGAATACCATTTTTACATAAATCATGTACCTATAGATTACCTACATAATTTAGAGAGCTTTAAAAGTCATGGTCTATACTAAGGATAGGCACCATTAGATAACATGGCTTTCGTTTTGATCTCGTATATAAAGGCTTCAACACAAATCAATATAGAAAGCTGAGGTCTTGAGTCTGTTCTGTGTCCATACACACAGAACCTCGCTCAATAGAATTTTCTGTGCACAAGGCAAATAAATCGAGTAGGCTACGGCATTGACGTCACGAGTGACGTAGTACGTAACTGCTACGCGCTGGAATAATCACGTTACGTAATAGAGCTGCGGCAAACGTTTGCCAACGCGCTCCCGCGGGCAAAATAACTGGCTTTCTCGATAATTGCCTACACTACTACAATAAATTGTTTAATATTTTAAAAGTGGAACCTGAAGTTTTAAATAAAGTTTCTATTTGTAATTAACTTTTTGATTTTGAACTATTTTAGATGTTATACAAGTCTAAATATGTAGTTTAATTTACAATGAATTGGTTTAATTTTCAATTACAAGCGTAATTACTTTGAGAAGGATTGAATAATCACGCAACTTTGCTCATTATTGCTTCGGGTGGAAAGACGAGAGTTGCGCCCCCATAAACATACTTACTACTTAGTAGGTTGTATTCTCGGTAGTATAATGTATTGTCTGCTACTACGTGGAATGGAGCGGTTGCTCACGTCGGCTGCCTCTGGTCTCCTCGTTTTATTCCAACTGACATTGTTGTGCACTTGGCACTTCCATACTAACTAAACAAATAAACTTGCAGAAATAGACTTAGTTTATATGAAATATAGGGAAATATGAAATACGATTCTGAAACTTTGTAAGTGCATATATATGTATTTAACTTTTTTGTTGGTTTAAACGCCAATCAGTTTATTTTTTCGTCAAAATTCTTTACTAAAAATCACAAAAAGAAAGGTTTTGTAAAAAACACATTACTGAATTTCCCCAAAATTTATCACCAACTCTCGATAAAGACGTTAATCTCGGATTAATAAGCCGTGGCTATAGAAAACATGTCGTGTAGAACGCAGGTAATATTATCCCAGACCCTCCAGCTGGGATTATAATCAACATTCCACGTAAATCCACAAGAAAATCCCGAAATTTCTCCGCTTTTCTTTCGTATTGTCGGTCGATTTTCTCGGAAACGCGTAATCTTCGAATGGTAACAAATAAGGCGATAGAAGTATCATTTCAATGTTCCAAGAATTTCAATTTGTGGAATCGTGCGTTCGATTGTCAAATCGTGCGCCTGTCAGTTATCGTGGAAATATACGTTACATTCTCGTGCTTGGCTTGGAGCCGTATGGAAATACGGAAAGAACGTGCTGTCGATGTTGGGGAGAATCACCGCCAGGCGGAAAACTTTCCCAAATATCTGGGAAACAGGGGAGCGCTGGCAACTATTACAACAGATACTTAGTAAAGTTTTGAAATGTGTTTCGGAATACAAGTTTATTATTGTCTGATTCAGTTGTACATAGAAGACGGTGCGAGTACTTTTACAGGGGTTGAAATTAAACATTAATTTAAACCGCCAAAATTGCAGAAGCATAAAAGCACGTCGAGCAACTTTCATATATACTAAGCTTTTAAAAATGGCAAAAGCATTACATGTTAATTCCTAACCACATCAAAATTGTTAGAACTTTAACGGCTTACAGTTCAGGGCAAAGTACTGTCCAAGTTTTTTACTAGGTACACTAGTCTCGTCACATTTCGTGCATTCAGCGACGTAGCGCACAGAGGTCCGTCGTAAAATGGTTGTAAACTGTAGGACGTTGATGAACGATAAACAACTGCTGGAGACACGATGCTCCTTAATGACGAACAAACTGTCGGATACTTGCTTATATAGGTATATGTAGGTAGTTAGTAGACGCTAGAATAGGTTAAGATAAGCAAGCTATTTGGTGATATGGTCTTAGATAGACTTGAGTTAAGTATAGTTTTGTACAGATATGTGCTTGTTTGATCTGTTGGACTGTTGATATGTGTAGTACTCTGTTATGAAAGCCTAGGCCATCCAAGCAGCTAGCGCGTTCAAGAGGAAAATATCGTAACAATTTTCATTAAACAACATTTAAAATTGACAGTTTTTATTGAAATGCAAGTTAAACACAGAGTCACAGTTATTAAGTTTTGGTATTTCTAAAATTCTTTTCATGTAACTGAATAAATTATGGATAAGAGGAACACATAAAGGAATAACCGCACGAGGGCCTATAAAACTATATTTAGAGCCGACCCAACACACACTCTTGAATATATAGCCCAAAATCGTAAAACGACGGAAAGTTATCAATAAATCCGTTACATGGCACCCTTAGTTTTACAACCACTATGATAAGCCCGCGGAACCATTTGATCGTGCCTGATAGAGAAACCGTAAAATAATGATTTTTATTTCAAAAGTATTACTCCTTCGCATTACTAGAATATTACCGAAAGTATTTAATGCTGTTCAACAAGTATGCATGTAAAGGTATATTTGTATCGTGCTATAAGTATCAAAAGTTCGCACATAGGTACGTACGAGTAAAACACCAACTTCTTAGTCTATATCTTCTTCTTATAGTATAAAACTAAGCGCGAAAAAAAGACACAGTTTATTTTTAAAATTCTTGCTATCTATAAATCTAAGCTAAACTAACAAAGACCAATTACAACCAATATGTACCTACTAGGTACATAAGTAGGTAAGTTGTTCCCCTGTCGGTAACAGCTATGCGTTTGTGAAAATGGCGTATGTCCCGCGGGCAGACTGGCTTGCATAATTGGCTGGTGACGTGCGGCGCGGCGATGGTGCCAGCCCTCCGCCCGCGCCGGCGCGGTGCTGCCAGCTCGTACTGACAAATTAACCCGAGCCTGAAGGGGTTTCGCTTGTTTTCATGATGTTAGCTAAATTATAAGCATTTTTGTTGGTAGATATGTTATATAGATGATTTTGTTATGTATGTGTGTAAACATGCATGAATAATTTTGAACTTAACTAAGAAATTATGCTAATGAAAATCAAAAGAAAGTTATATTATATAATTAACAATTCCAGCATGACAGATCATAAAAAGAAGAGATCTATATATGTACTTGTGCTCGTACTTTGCGGTCTGAATATCTCAGACTCAAAGGATTGATATTCTGCCCGCGCTTTATATTTCATTTTGACAGCTGTCTAAGTGAAAATTCGTGGACAAAGTACAAAGCACTGGAAAAACATGAATAAATTTCATACATAGGTAGTTTAATTTAGTCAATCATTACATGAATACATTGTACACTTTTTGCGGGCGACAAGCGACAGTTTGACAACATGGCGGCGGACTGACACTTCTCACGCAGATTATATTCGCCGGTGTCCGCCTCCCGGCCTGACACATAATTAACTACATCGGAATAAATGTTTTATTTACAGCCAAACACGAGCCAGAGAGCTAGGTTTGGTTAGTAACTAAGGCAGACCCTCTAATACCTTTTTTATTTTAGACATACATACGTCGAAAATTTACGGCGTTTTAAAATCTAAAGAAAGACTTATAAATGGTGTAATATATGTTAGTTTTTTCCGGTTTTTACCTCATTGCTATGATGGTGACTATTCTATGCCATAGTTGTAGAGATTTTATCATAGTGGGCAGCGAGCTTACTAACCATAACGGTCGGTTGACATGCAAGCTTACAACGTTCGTTACAGAATTTACGGATAAACGATAATCAAACAACCATAGTTCGGTTTATTGAGTTGTTCATACACAATTTAAAAGTTTACATCGACGGCGACACGAGTTATCGTCATCATTATCATCATCTTCAGCCCTTGTCGACCCACTGCTAGGTATAGGCCTCCTCCCCTAGGTGCCATTGATGTCGGTCTTGTATTTTTCTCAAAAGAGGCCCCTCGATGGATCGGCTGTCAATAATTCATGTGGCTAGTGGTCTGCCTGCGGGGCGAGTTTTCTCCCTGGGAAACCATTCGGTTACGGTTTTAGTCCATCTTCCATCGATTTTAAAGAGTTGTCGAAAAATGCCTTTTATATTTAGGTACTTTTGTAGTTACCAGTACATAGAGCAAATAAAAACTATCTAGTTAAAATGAATCAATATATCCATCTCTATGTAATGTGTTATAAATATATTATTTCATACAAAATTATGTGCATACATTTTGTTACTTTCTGACACAAAAACGTAGATACTTGCGAGTCATAGATCTCGCAAATAAATTGTCTGCCCCGCTGGCCCCAATACGCATGAATACGAGGCCAGTAGTAATGTAAGCTGACCAATAACTGCGTAAAATATGAGACAAATACCTCCGACCTCGTGACCCGTGGCCTGCCAATACTATGCCTATATACTACATAAGTAAATGTTGTGGATAAGATATTGTGTTCAACTTGTATGTACTGGCTAACACAAAAAAATCAGTCGTCATTCTGTCACTCATGTCTCTAAATCACATTGTGCTATAATTAACAAAAAATCTCAATCACAAGCATTATGAAAGTAATTCTTTTCTGCTCCGTTTATTTACAGAAACCTTAAAACAAAAGGAAAATAACATACTTAGCTGTCCCGCTCCATCCCGAAATGCCACATTTGAGACGATTCTTCCACTTGACTGGTAAATGCCAATGTTGTGAGTAGCTCAGTGAAGTCTAGTCTAACCTCAAAGCTGAATGCACTTCTTGAATCACACCGCGAGAAAGCTGGCCTGCTATTTGGATTCTGATATGTTGATGGTGCACTTCACACTTGAAACTCTGCTTGGGGTATTTGAAACAGTTTCTATAACTTACCAATAATATATCGTATAACTTAAAAATTGTGTATTAAAAAAAACTAATTCTGCGCAAAGTTACTCTTGTTTAAATTAAATAAATTAATGTGAAGTAAGTAGGAGTCAGTAAGAAGCATAATAATAAATCATCATTGGCCTTGTCAGTAAATGTACATATATACTCGTAGGTTTATATTCAGGGTGACCGATACATTCTAGGCCTTTCGTGAGAAATGGTGGTGAAAATACCAGCCGACAGACCTCGTCTAGCGTGAGTCTATAGTTCTATTGTAATTGTGTTTTTAGAACAAAGGACACTTCACGTAATCAATCTTTTAATGTATCTATTCAATGATAAAAGCGGAAACATAAATATGCACTTTAAAATAAATAAGTATTTATTTATCGAAGTATTCAAAATAAACAGCAAAGACGTTTCTATTTGTTTGTTAATCTGTTAATAAATTGATATAACTAATCCAATATCTACAAACGCACAGACAGGTAAGTTTTGTTTGTTTCAGTCGTGTTAAGGGATTGTAATTTCAATAACAACAGAAAATAAAAGTTGCATATTCATAATTTCACCCTTGTCAAAGTATCATTTGGCAATCAAAAAATATTGATAGACCGTTTAATTTACAAAAACAGTAACAGTATCTTTTATTTGTTTTTTCCCAAAGTACAAGTAAAAAATACATTTCCCAGGCAAATAACAAAAAAAAGTCATTATGTTTTAATTCATTTGGCGATGGATCCCCTTCCGGTTGTCTCGTTAAAAATAAACGTGAACAATGAAAGCTTCCGTTTTCCAAACAGCGGCTTTAAGTAAGTAATTAAACTTAATTACACTTTTATGGTTTTCAGTTATTTTTAACGAGTAATTTACTGGTGGTGCTGAAATAATTCTTTGAATTGGCGTTTTTCTTACAACTGTGTTTATGATAGGTACTCGAATATTAAGTACTTGGACAAAATCAAGCTACCATTTCACAACCGATGTTGCAAAATAGAATTTCCATACAGCGCATACTTATACGTTACTCTAAATAATAAAAGAGACTCTCATCACATCATAACGTGCTGTCAAGAGTCTTGTATTTTCGCTTCCCTATGTTACAAACATGCTATTACGTACGTGTTTGCTCCAATCTCTGCCACTGAGTTTGAATGCCCCCCAGTGAGGACACTGCTGTGTTATCTGTGGAACTGAGAGAAAGACGACGGCAAATAAGTTCGTGACAACCCTAGTTATACGTAGACATCTGTGTTGCCAACTTGGATTTAAACGTTTTACGTAGGAAATAAAATATTTCTATTTAAGGTCCAGATTTCGTTGTTTGTTTTCTAACGATTGTAATTCAAACGCAACCTTAGCTTTTAGTTTTGTTCGCGTATAATAGCTACAGCTTTTATAAAACAATCCGACAAAGCGCACACACATAGTACTGTAGAGCACATTGTCCTTTATCGCAATTAAATTTAGAAAGAGTGTACACCTTTTCTAAATTTTATTTGAAAAAAAAACTATTTTCTTGTTCATCTTCCATTTCAAAGATATTACATAGGTAAATTCACAAATTTTGCTGATCTTCGTAAAAATACTTATAACTGGCAACACTGTCCGTGAGGGAGATATAACGTAGATAAAGGAAAAGTTTGAGTGTGGAATCGTTTGGAGCTCGAGTGGCGCCTTGCGATACTCTCGCATATCATTTGCATAAAGATACGCGTATTCTTACTTCTTAGACTGAGTTACGTAGGTATGTACCTATATATACCGCGTGTATTTTACTTTGTAAATTAGTACTATTATATTTTACATTTCAAATACGATGGTGAAACTTACTAGCAGTTTTGAAGTGTTGTTTATTAGTATTTTTTCATTAACGACTATTTTTGTAAAGCACCTTCTGTTGTTAAATATATTTTAATAGTTACTTTCATAATTAGTCGTATATAAATACAAGCGAAAATCATGGCAACAACATCTCTTGTCAATAATTAATGGTGTTTATTTGAGGTAAAGCGATACTTCCCGAAATACCCCGGAGCCCGCGGGAAGTTGCTAGGATACCGCCGGCTTACCGGGAACAACGTGAATTATCTTATTATTTTGGATTAGTAAGGGATCTGGAAGATGCTGATTAGATAGAAATATAAATAGGTACAACGAGATAACAAAATTGTCTATGTATTTTTATCTTCAGGTAACGTACTTGTTTTCTTGGTCTTTCTATGATGTGTTTTTTCTAGGCTGCAGCAATGCTTAACATCAGGCAGGCTGTATTCAAACGTAAACCTATCCCACGTAAAAAAAAGTGTTTGTGCCCTAAACTATGTCTCTAAAAAGCTTGAAACATAGAACACCGTCTTTCGCACATTTAAATTTGTTACTTATTTTGTTGTTTTCATTCATGAAAGCGTTTTATTTAAGTCGTGGACCTTGTGAACTCGATGGTTAAATTGGTTTCTGTTTATTTGTTACAGATGGTGAAAAACCACCAACATTGTGACTGAACAAAATGCAAGTACGGAGCTTATGGTGAGTATCTGACTTTTGATCATACAAAAATAGTCATATTACTTTTTCCCCTAGGACATATAAAGTGTCCTTAGGTTCGACATTAAGTAACTTTGTTTTTAAATGCGGCAATTATGCTACTTACATATTATTATACAATATATGACAAAGTTATTTTTAACAAATGCCATGAAAAAGTTTTTCCATAGATATCGTAACTTTCGAAAAGGAATTCGTTCATTCAACTCGATAATCTTGTTATCTAACTAAAAGTGTCAAACAAGATTTCAGATAAAGCTAACAGAATTTTCTCCTCCCAAATTATGTATCGCCGGAGGGCGAGGTTGTATTACAAAAATGTAATTTATGCGAAGATTCTTGATAACAAGATTGACGCTTCAATTTACGGAAAACGTCCAGCTTCTTCCAGATTTTAAATTGGACGCTACTTGGTATTTATTATGGAGATTGAGAAAACGATACACTTAGATACTTACAAAGTAATGATGATGTTTCTTCTCTTAATTTTGCTGCTGTTTGCCAATTAAAAACTTATGAACCACTGCTGTCATTGTAACACAATATTATATTATGTTTTCAAGAATCTTAGCTAGTCAATAACTCGTCAAGTTTCGTTAGATCTCGAAGTTCGGTTTCAAATACGAGCCTTAAAAAAGTCGAACGAATCTCAAATAAAAAGCCTCACGTCCAGGCTATCTGAAAATAACTAGAACCTTTCGTAATCTAGATTTAATCTAGCCTCAACAGGCTCAAATAGCTCAGTTTCACCAACTTTCAGATATATTTGTCAATTTATAACACCGCAGCCGAGACTTATTTGAAAACTCCTTCGGAATACTAATCTTGACTGTTTCTCCACTGCTTACCGCTGATAGATACCACAATACGATATCAAATAAAAAAACACAAGACATAATGCATTGGCAATCGCTTCTAACGTATTCAATAGAATACTGAGTTAAAGTAATATTGCAAACATCTGTAATAAAATATCTAATATTTTAATTTGTACAAGTGTTAAATAATAAAAACAATTACTTAGCTCTTCTTATCAATAGTAATTCCGTTATTATTTAACTTAGAATTTGCTATTAAAATATTACTTTGAATGACGCATAATAGGTTTCTAGGCAAGCGTGCTACAACTTGACTACAGCGGTGCTTAACATCAGGCAGACTGTAAGTCAAACGTAAGCCTATTCCGTGATAAAAAAAAAACTTAATTACTAAATAAATGTACGCTTGTCCACAACCAATTATTATTATGTCGCATCTACCAATATAAGAAGTAATCAATGTCGCCTGATCGGCCGTGCGTGTGTGATTGCTCCCGACTTGCTAGATACATGTATCAGACGAGATCAGCCTCAGCTGCTCGGTTGGCTTGTTATCTCTACAGCACTTCAGGGCTTCTTGTAAATACAGTAACTTAATAACACTAGATGCTCATGGTTCTCGTCGCATTGTATCGGGATCAAAAGTAGCTTATGTCATTCCATACCAAAAATCGCGATGAGCCGCTGTTATGATTTAAAAGTCAACAAACAATTATGTTCACGAATGTAAGATATTAGTTGGCAACCCGCCTGACTAACTAAATTTATTAAATAGCAAACCATGCGTCATTAGTCAAACACCTATTATTTCAGTAAGTATAAGCATGCTTTTGCTAAACTTCCAACTACAAAGTCGCTTATGCGGCTGTCGCTTCAGGCAACCGTGTGCGCCTAAGAAGATGCCTAATTTTCTAGAGTAAAAAAATATATTTTAACCTCAATTTTCAACGAGCCCTGTACATTTTACGAGCGTCCATCGACCTCAGACAGCCTGCGTACCCAGAGCTGGCGTAAGAGATATTTTGGACACAATCGATACCTGACAGTGTACCCGTGCGGGACTTAGTGTTCTCATAGTGAATGTGATGCTATGGAATTTGGATTATGTCTGTAGAAAAATCTGCTACGCTACAGGAGTTCAAGATACTAAGGAAATTTTAAAACTTTAGTATTTAAACTATAGTTATAAATAAAATAAAATAAAAAAGCCATTTATTCAGCTATTTTTACGGAGCATGCTCACACATTACATTGAATTTCCAATAACATCATCACTGTAATTGTTTTATTAAATAAAATAAAATGTCATAAGGTTGTTATTGGTTCCAGGAAATGTTAATTTTAATGTCATGGTATTGTGCGATTTCTCTTGTCTGTAAGTATCGTCATGGTGTCATAGCTGTCGCCTCGTTGGCGTAGGCCTCCCCCAGTTTCTTCCATGTTTTACGGTTCCTTGCTAACCTTGTCCATTCTATTCCATGTCTCTGGTAAAATATGTCTTCCCATCTTCTATGTGGTCGTCCTCTTTTTCGCTTGTCCGATCTTGGTATCCATTCCACCACTTTCTTTGTCCAACGGTCCTGGCTCATTCTGCAGATATGTTCAGCCCAGTTCCACTTGAGAATTCTTATGGTTTTGATTATGTCCCTAAGTTTGGTTTTTTTCCTAATGCTTTTGTTTGGGAGTCCATCTGATAGTTTCATGCCTAACATACTCCTCTCCATCTTTGTCTGACATATCCTGAGCTTGTTCTCGTCTTCTTTTCTTAGAGCCCAGGTCTGGCATCCGTATGTGAGGCTAGGTAATATTGCCACTTCATACAGTCTTCTCTTTATGCTTATGTGTATTTTCTCATTTTTCATAATTTCTTTCAAGCTCCAGTATTTTTTTCACCCAATCCCTATTCTTCTATTGATTTCTTTCTCAGTGAGGTCGTCAAAAGCTATTGATTGTCCTAAATAAACATATTCGTCAACATATTCTATACATTCCTGCTCCTCTGTTACTTCTTCTTTATTTGCATTCGTCATTATCTTGGTCTTGGAATGATTCATTGATAGCCCTACTTTCTTGCTTTCCCTAGCTATATCTTGTAGCATATTTTGTAGGCTTTTTGCAGTATCAGCAAAGATTGAAATATCGTCGGCGAACCTCAGATGGGTGAGATATTCACCATTTATATTTATTCCTGTATTAGTCTATTGTATATTTTTAAAAATCATCTCTTATACAGCACAAAATATTTTAGGTGATAATGGGTCTCCTTGTCTAACACCTTTTTCAATTAGAAATTCCTCACCATCCCTTTCCATTCTTATTTGCGATGAGCTCTTCGAGTAAATATTCTTTAAGATTGCTATAAGGAATCGAAAGCTTTTGTAAAATCAACAAACCCTATGTAAAGGGTTTTATTGTATGTATTCCTTACATCTGTTAATTACTGTCGCCACTACTTGGATATGGTCCATAGTTGAATAATTCTTTCGAAATCCGGCTTGTTCTGGCGGTTGGTTTTCATCTAATGTGGTCGTGATTCGTTTAAGAATGATTTTTGAAAAAAATTTGTAAATGTTTGACATTAAGCTGATTGGTCTGTAATTTCCAAGTTCACTCCTGTCTCCTTTTTTGTGCAGTAGTATGGTTGTTGATTTGCTCCACTCTTCCGAGGTGCTGCTATAGTTAGTTTAAATTATTATCAATCTTTATTTCGCATATGTTAATTTATGTTTGTTTTCATTCTGATGGAGATGTCTAAAATATCATACGTACCCTGATGATTGTACTGAATAGTGGCAGGTCTACGATGCAACGTATAGAATTGTTATTAGTATAGTATGTGCTAGTGCATAACTGTGGTTGCATTATGCATTCATTTCCCTCGATGCATGGCTCGACCGAGCTCGAGAACATTGTTCGTTTCTGTTCTGGACATGTACATACTAAATATACTAGTGAAGTAGGTTAATACATAAATTAGTTTTATAATAGTTTTTTAACGGTTATGTTTATTATAAATCTTATATTTATCTTGGTTTACTATGGCTTAGCGCAAAGCTAGAGATGGATCGTAGACATTTGCTACGCGCTCTGTAGCACGTCTACGCCGCAGCACCGAACATTATTTTACATAATATAAAATACTAAGCAAATAAACAAATATTTAGATACACCATAGACATTCTTCATAATATTTCTAAGAAACGCAAATATTCTTTGATCGGCACAGAATTCTAGTAATTATACGTATATAAAAATAGGCCTTTGATAAGAAAAACTCCATTAACTATCGCGAGAGGTGAGTTAATGTACCCGAATGTACAAGATTTACATTTTCCATGAATGAAATTACCATTGAGGGTTGTATTCATCATATTCATGTACACGGGGGTTACTATAAAACAGCATTACGTATAGGTATAGATCGAAATAAATATTGTTAACATATTATGTTAACTTGGCCAAAAGTGAACCAGAGGCTGAAAAAAATTGTTAAGTCAGGTGGTAGGTACTATTTTTAAAATCGGTTAAAACGCGAGCAATATTTCGAATGAATAAAGATGTACCTACTGAACCTAAGCAACTTTAATTTTTAGTTTAGTTACGATTCTTTTTCTATAATAATAAATAATTCTATATTATCAGACACAGCATAATCCAATAAATCTAGACAATAATCTGTGTGAGTATAAAATATGTTACCATAATACTTTTATACAAAAGAGCAACACTTATTATCCATACTGTTTTGTCTCGTAATATACCTCTTAGGGTATGTCTGGGCGTTTGTTTGCAGTTTGTAATAATGGCCGACCCTCTTCACCTCATTCATGTCAAAACTTTGTGGAAACAAAGAGTTTTGGACTTGTCTTGTAAAGCTCGTAAATAGCTCTAGAAATGAGTAGAAATTGATGAGTCTGATAATATTCAAATCATGTCTCAGAACAAAATATTTGACGGAAGAGTTTGTCGCGCTCATACGATCTTAATTTTCAATTACAAAGTTCCACCTTCACACTTTGGAACTGAAATTAATTGTGATGAGACTAATCTAACGTTTTTCTAATTAGTTATTCCTAACCACCAACGCGCTGGTTTGGAATATTAGTTAGGGTCTCGTTAGATATTATTTTATTAGGATAATTATGTACTTAGAATAACTGTCTGCTTGGATAAGTGAATGTTCTTTAGATAAATTATTTGTATAGGAAAAAATACAATATCTTTGAATCAAAATATAATATGAAGATAGTTCATTTAATTAAAATTAATTAATTAGTGTTAGAAATGAAATATCACCACTCCGCCCCTATTTTAAAATATATCAGCTTATTAAAAAGACGACTTTATTTATTCAAAAAATATTTTTTCTTTATATGGTGTCAATTATCATAATAAAAATGGAAACACCTCTGTATAGAGACTTAGACGCTCTCTGAAATATCTAAGTAGGTGATCTTTCAAGAAAATTGACTGATTTACATAATTACGTTTTTATTTCACTCTTGACCTTTTTTATTATTTTGGGCCTTTACAGTTTTAACCTTAGAAACTCCTATAACATTAATCTGGTGTTAAGGGCTCATTAAAAACAGATTACCGTTGTGTTTTACTAATTTTGTTTACCTTTTTTTATTTTTAGTATTGTCCAGACTCAATGTTTGCGAACAACATATCTATTTAAAATCGTTTTTTTAAGGAACGAATGAAATTGCGCTTGGTAGGTATATATAGGTATAGGCTAGGTTTTCCATATAGTGAGGTATAACAAAATCGATGTTCTAGACATTTATCTGTAAGGTCATGTCCCAGACAATACAAATGCCGTAAAAACTATACATCTAAGTTGTCCAACAAAGTAATTTAGTTGCCAAGAAGTATTTACTAAATCTAGATATACTTCAAGGAGAACCTTAACTACCAATTCAGTAGAATTCAAAACTAGGCAAGAGAGTTTGGTCTTTATCGTCTTTGCTTTGGAAAGAAATTGTGAGTTTTCGTTTTACGTATATACTAAAGTTTTCTCTTCGTAAGTTCTGCATACAAAGGACACTGTCATTATTTTCATTATATTTTGTAAGAAGCTTACGTTTAATCGAACAGCACTAATTTCATTAACTTATTAGTACGGAATTGCTCAGTCCATGCTAGTCATTTATTAGAATATCATATTAATATACATTAATTATATTGCGTATGTCAAATAAAAACCTCAAAACCAACAGCTTTTTTTTAATCTAAAACCAATCTATTATTATATAAGCGCGTTACATGTAGGCCAAAAATGTAAAGTGAATTAGCACAAGCGAGCAGCTCGCTCCAATTACTCGCCACTTGACACAGTTGCTGCTCTCCACAGCGCTGGCGCCGCGATACGAGAGCTGCAGAATATAGCCTCTACTATAGGTTCTGGTATGTGGCTTAATTTCGTCATAACGAATGTAGAAATAGAACTCAAAACACCATAACATTCTGTTAAGATAATATATTTTTAAAGTTTTTTATTACCACAGGGAAAATGTACTAAAAAATCTTTTTTGTTATAAAGTTCAACTTTCGACAACTTTGTACACTGTCTATGTCACCTGAAACTAACTAATAATATTAACAATATTTCTGTTTTATTAGCACGGAATGGAAGAAAACACAAATAATTATCTACTATATTAAAGGACGTGTCCAATTATTCGCATGCTATTAACCTCATTCTCATGGATCTCCAAATGTTCATTCAAGCCACACTTTCATTGCACCATTCTTCCACCGCCTGCACTACTACCCAACAAGTACGTGGTTGCACTCAACACCACTGCAACTCCATGCACATTACATTGTGCACAATGGGTGCGTTCGGAAACAAAGCCTGGCCTGATTCCAGCCATCGGACGAACAATGCGCTTGCGAACGAGCTGCGGACTGATTAACTGGATGAAATGCGCTTTTCAAATGTTTTCTGGTCTATTATGGATCTGTCGACCAAAATATTTCTGGGTGTAAAGTTTGGGCGATTCCGTTGATCGGATAAACCGTTTAATAGTAAAGAAAAGACGTTCGTCATAGTATTCTCTCGGCCACGTAAGAGATTCCTAAGAGGGTCTCTTAACTTTCAACGCCAGATATATTACACCTTGTAAAAGTTTTGAAAGCAAACCTTATTCTCTCTCAAAAGATTCTTGTTAAGGAATCTTCATACCAGAAACCTTTTCGAAACTCGTCTTGAACTGGGATATTGGTACATGGACGAGTATATTTTATTTTGCTAAAAGTTTTAGAGGAACTGGGTGAGACACATCTGCCGGATGTCAGATGACTTATGGGCGAAACGCACCACGCTGTGGACTCCAGGAGTCGTCTGATGTCGCGGCAGGCATAGACGGAGGCGGGATGACCTAGGCTCCTTTTGTCGAAACTGGCCACACAGAGCACTAAACAGAGATGAGTGGAAAGAGGATAGAGAGGCCTTAGCCCAGCAGTTGGACAGTAACCGGCTTTTAATAATAATAATAAAAGATTCGTAGCATCAGTGTGGTCATCAAGTGCTTTCCGGTTTGTCGACAGCTTTATATTTTCACAAATTCTTTTAATTTCTGTATTCCGTCCGGTTATTATATATTTTCGGTGCCGAAGAGATTATTTGGCCTTTCAGGAAAGTCTACTGTCGGAAAATTTTAAACCATCCACCCTCTGACAGGGCCCTTATGCCTATAACTGTCTTTGCATCATTGCTGTAAAAACAATAGGTAGTGTACACAGTATATATGTATATACCTACTAGGTACGTACTTGTTTACTAGGTACTAGGAATTCGTTAGGCTTATTTTCGCGCAAGTTCTAATTTATGTGACGCCCCCGTAAGCCTGGGTTGCGGATTGTTTTGCGACCGCGCGTGGGAGCCTTCCGGTACGCTTCACCGGGCACATATACAGAGTTACTAGGAACTAATGGAAAGATGGAAGAGTTGGCTTTTGCAGGATTAATTTAGGATTTACATGTATTAAAGAATAGTTTGAACTTTGAATAACAAAACTAAAAATATTGTTTGGCCAAAATCACTATGCGCGCGACGGCAATGTCACAGTTACGACATTTTTAATCGACTTCAAAAAAAGGAGGTTATCAAGTCTTCTGAAAGTTTTTTTTTTATTTTATTATTTAGGATCAAGATAATCATTAACTAACTCTAAAGTATTTTCAGGTTTCTCAATATAAGAAAGCAATAATGAGTTAGCATCAATATACTCACACTACACACAGTATACATCTTTCTCATAACCATACCTCTTTATAAAATAACTTGTTTCAAATTATTCAAAGATTTAAAATCACAACAGCCATAAAAAGTTAAAAGTAAGGTAAAGGTAGCTTTTTCCTTACTACCAGCAATAACCCTGTCGCACCGGGGCACATTACCCGAGCCACATCTATAGGGGCACATTTATCTCGGGCCGCGTAAACAGCATGGTTTAGCCGCTGAATAAATGATCGCCCGCCGACTGGCCGCGACCCTGTGGAGGCGGGGGGTGCGACGGACGCCTGAGTTGAGTGGCTACTTCTTTGACATCGGCATGATGTCTGTCCATCTAAGTTAAGGTACCTATAATAGTGTCAGTTTAACAAGTAGCTATGGTGTTGTTTGTGACTGTTATTGTGTTGCTTTTTGTAGCCCCTGCCAAGATGTAGCAGGCAGGTCTTATGTCAAAACTGTCGTCAAAACTATATGTTATATGAATATTCCACTAAATTAAAGTACACATGAGAGTGGCTAACTCTAGTGATGTAAGCTTTTAAGCCGCCCAAAGGGAACTTAAAGCCCTAAAACATGTATTTTATGAATATACAATGTACTCGTAATTACAAACACTTATATCTTATTTGGGCAGATGAACATACGATCACGATGAGCACCAAGTGGCAACGATG
The DNA here is from genome assembly GCA_964023185.1 of Macaria liturata. Classification (NCBI taxonomy): domain Eukaryota; kingdom Metazoa; phylum Arthropoda; class Insecta; order Lepidoptera; family Geometridae; genus Macaria; species Macaria liturata. The sequence goes on along the minus strand of OZ026827.1, from coordinate 913,181 downwards.
TTGTAAACCCCTCGACCTTTCCCCGCCGCGTCGGTGCACAACCCTTGAACCTCGGCCGCGGGCTGAAGGGCCGCCCTCAATGTGCACTCATTACGAAACCGCACGGACTTTTTTCAAAACAGACTTTTTCAGTATTACAGAAAACAAAAAACGTAATACCGAATTGAGAATTTGAAACTTTATAAAGTTGGTAAATGTTGAGTATCAGGATTCGTACTGTTAGGGCCATGGAAGAAAGAAAGGCATAAAAATTCTTTGCTGATCACTAACTAATGTCTTTACGCTACTTCTTGGTATCTAAAACACGAGGTATCATATATCGAAGTAGTTGGAATAAGTACACAATATTGGTATCCGCCTCGCTCGTCTTATCATTGTTGATTCGCCCATATCATAGTGGAATTAAACTTTAAAATGTACTTATCTGTATATTACCAAAACCTTGATATTACTGCATGTTTGTCAGGTTTTTAACCCTATCATGCTCGCCTGTCTTCTCAGACACCATTCACTCTTGTATTAATTAAAGCAAAAGCCGCAATCTCCATATAAAGTTGTCTTTGTCTCCAACATAGTACCAAGCAGTAGGGACAGACTACGACCTCCTACCAAACTATTCAACTACCTAACTATTCAAATATTCACTAATATTCCGAGACAAACACTTAGGAGAAGACTTTAAGTCACTTTAAGTAGTTTAAGTAATAGGTTTGTCTACGACTTAAAAGTTTTGTGAACCAGGGACATCGCGTACTTACTGAAACTTCTTTGTGACTTTTTCCTTTCTTCTTTCCAGACCGAATTTACTATTTTTACAAACTTTTCACCGATTTAGCTAATGTTTAAAAATATGTAGGTAGGTATGTCAAATTTCAGAGCATAAACATTTCTTTTATTTAATTTACAACTGAAGAAATGTCTCATAATCATACAAAACTTTAAAAAATACGACTATATACCTATATATACATATATTCATTCAACACTACACACACACACAGCGCTTTAATTTGTGAAATAGCTAGTTTCCTTTTCTTGATGATTCACATCACTTAAGTATCTGAGTTTTGAGTTGAATATTGCTTTGGAAATGAGAATTCTTGAAATTGTTTCAAATTGTGCTAGAAATTAAAGTTTAAATTGTTGTTTTATAGTGATTTGAAATGGTCCAATTTTATTGTTATTATCGGTTTTCTGAAACTACTAGGTATATACTTATGTGTTATGTTTTATTTGTTATGTATATTTTTGAATATATGTACTTCTATGCCATTTTTGGTTACTTAAAGGATATTATTCATCTAAAAAATATGGTTCCGGTGGATATGCTTTTGACAATGTTTTTAACAAACTCAAAATGGCTATTCTACCTGTACAAGTATACACTTTCATAGACGTGAAATAGCTCATTACACTTCTCTCTCGTGTACGAAACTTAGTCAAAGAGACGCCATGTTGTTTTATGGCAGCCATCTTGTTTTACAGCATAAAAAATGGCTACTCAACCTTGATTGATATTATATATTCAAATATTGAAGGTAGTAGGTACCTAAACAAATCAATTTAAGCATATTTAAATCATTTTACTTGAAAGTTCAAAAGGAAATTACCACTTAAAGATGCAAATTATTTAATTTTGCGATCTCAAAAGGTGAGACGGCATGCTCCGAGACCGATTTCAATTTAATTTTAATTTAATCTCTTAGTAGACTGCTCTAGTAACTTCTAGAGACCTCCTTGACGAACTTTATTACTTTTTTGCATTCCGAGTGGAGCGCACCGGGAAACTTCATCTTTGCGTCTTTTTCAATGTTTTTTTAATCATCGTATACTAAGTAGTACCTACCATTAGTAGCACTCTTTTTATGTCATTACCTGTAGTTAAAAGTTGTAGCAAAGAGTGACCCATGAACTGAAAACAAAGACAAAATTCTTGTTATTTTGTTAAAGTTGGTATTTTTTGTCGTACACCGCATAGTTTCAACACATTTGGCAATAGCTGTATTGGAATATGTGCCTTTAGAGCTTAAGTTTAATTCCTCAATCCTCAATTTTTTTTACTAAAACACGTAAGAAAAGTAATTATAAAGCCATAGTTAAAGATGTCCACAATGTAGATATAGAGATAGGTCTCACGAAGTAGCGCACAATGGAGGGCTCTCACAAACTTATCAAGTACTCGCCACCGCAGTATAAATAACTCGAGCGGGACGTACTAAGGGATAATTAATTATGCCTACAAGGAAAAGCGATTTTTTTAAAAACAAAATTGATGGTTTGCGTCTAGTTGTTTTTCTGTTACTGAGAGTGATTCCGCCGCTGAATTAGTTCATTATTTGCAGGGAATTCTCATGCACTCAAGGCTAGCGTATAAAAATCTCACTTGGTAAAGGAGACATGTGAGATTCTCATACATTAGTCTTTCAGTTTTAAATTACTTTAACAAAAATGCTTCTGGTCTAAAGGCGATGGTCAGTAGATCCGGGCCCGGAACCGAATGCTTTCAAGTAAATTTAAGGCTGTTCCTAGCTGTGGTCTTGTACTTACATTTTGTGGTCTTGTTTTTACATTATATAATTTTCAAACAAACATTTCGCTTGTACATGAAATTAATGTGTTAATTCTGTTTGTTTACAGACGTAACCGAGTAGTCGTCCCGCCGTAAGACTGAGCCTGTGATACTTGGCCGCACGCCGACAATAACCGAGCGCGGTATATGGACTGCGAACACACACTCTCACACATATTACACATTAAGTAAGTACATATTTAATCTTAGTAAATCACCACAACAGATATTTTCTTCTTTCTCACAGTGTAAAATGTTAAGTTATCTTACTTACAAGTTTCATTAAAGAGAGTCCTAGAGAGAAAAATACACATAGTCAAAGATTCTCCGGTTTCACTGTTAAAAACAGTTAAGTTTACAAACATATATACGACTGACATTGTTTGAAAATCTGGACACCAGATTTGGAAACTCTCATAACTATCTATAACTTAATTTCTAAGACATATTCGTCTTGTGAGTGCCCGTGCCTGCACGTGTACCTTCTTACCAAAAATCACAATGATCATTAATTCCGTTGCTACATAAATAAGAACTTCTTATATATTGTCTAGTATACCTATTGCAGGTAGGGGAAGTAGATGCCCCACGCGGCGCCCTCCGCCATGTCGGCCCCGCCGCGACACCCGCACTTCTACACCGTGGAGGTGGGAGACACTCGCTTCACCATCCTCAAGCGCTACCAGAACCTCAAGCCCATCGGCTCCGGCGCGCAGGGCATTGTCTGGTGAGACTTACACACATCTGTGCTTACATGCTTACGTGTAATAACAAGGCTAGAACTTGTGCTTTTAAGTAGACCTGTCACACCTGTCGAAAATGACGATAAAACTGGCTTAATAGTACAAAGTACACGCACAATGACAATAGAAAATAAGGCCAAAGGTTTATAGTCCAAGTGTAGTACACCACTCGATCGCTGACTGCCAAGAGATGCCGATAGCCATCCGAAACACATCTTAGCAATCATAGTGGGGATGGGAAGGGATCCTACCGACGCTGCTAAAATGCTTTCATAGGTCCTAAAACCTATGTTAAGTTTGACTGAACTAGACTAGAGACATCCCTGACTAAGGAAGACAGTTTTTGTCCGATAATACGATCGATACTAAGGTAAGAGTAGTTGAGCAAATCCCGTTATTAAGCTATTTAAATAAGGAGAACTCGTAAAACATACAGTAAGTACTTGCTGTTTCTTTAAGCTCTGCGTTATGTACCTATATGATACGCTGTACATACATTTTCAAAGCCACAATCATTTTTCAAACTTTTGCACGACAGATCTTAAACATCATTACATACTCGTACTATCACAGTATAAACCACATCATTCTCTCAGACACTCGAAGCATGCAAATAATTCGGTGCATTGTGATATTTCCGTTTAATTGGCTACATTAGTTTCATTGTAGAATTTGCCATCATTCTTTATCGCACGCACTCATTTTTTGCATGTCTGCACAGCCATACCACACTTACTCTCACATTGACGCTTCTATGGGGCTGTATCGAACTAGCAACTAGAGAATGTTCTAGATAATGTAATGTGTGTTCTTGTTCGTGGCAGCCCCGTCGCCACACACACGTCGCTGCGTCTGCGGCTCACGCCAATGTGATGTTGTTTCTCTTTATAGCTGATCGAGTAGTGAGTGCGTAGCGAGTAGAATGGTTGAGTTTTACTCTGTGGCCCTCGGTGACACGGTGTTCACTGTGCCGGGCCGGTACACTGAGCTCGTGAGCCGGGGCGCGGGCGCGCAGGGAATGGTGTGGTAAGGACCCGCCGCCATCTTGCCCACCTAACAACGACCAACATGGCGGCTTTCTATGCAACATGGCGGACGCTTTACATGTTACGCTTTTTAGGACTAATCGTGAACTAATCTCATGTTAATTCTGGATTTTTCTTTTAGGATTTCTTTCCTGTCGTGAAAATTGTATTCAATTTTCGTTATGATAATCTCCTCTCCTTGTAATTATTAAAATTCTCCACACATTTATAATTCCACAAGCCGCCGATAATGCGTATAGCACGCATGCAACTAAAAGATCTTATAAATTTACTTGAAAAATGTCTTCCACGTCGTTTATTTCAGGCGATATTCCTCTAACAGTCTTGTCAGCACTCTTAACTATTACACTAACAAATTACTAATAAAGCATATCGCATGGTGAATCACTTATATTTTTTTGTGTTCTGCATCATGGTCTTCGAGTATTTTACATCTCCGTTTCATATATTTTTTGTTGTACCATTTCAATCTTTGTGTTATTAAATGGTGTAAAATAAAAGTTTCTTTGTAATTGTTTACAGTTTACTGATATGAGGGTTGTGTGTTGGTTGCAGTGCGGCGTACGACACAGTGACGCAGCAGAATGTGGCCATCAAGAAGCTGTCGCGGCCCTTCCAGAATGTGACGCACGCCAAGCGAGCGTACCGCGAATTCAAACTTATGAAACTCGTCAATCATAAAAATGTAAGTACCTATTTATTTATTTCTATGTACATATATGTATGTTACTGTAGAATCCCGAACTTGATCAATTTAATAACTTTAAACACCATACGAGAGTCGAGCCTGCATACCTACGATAAAAATTAATTCTTTTCTGAGTAAAAAATGCTTTTTTCAACATTTACTTCGCCTTTTGGTAATCCTTAAGATTAAACGGTTGTAAAAGTCCGATATCAAAGAACTATTCGGACTTATCCCACTGAGATCGGACTTATCCCACTGAGATGACCACATTATTAATGATGATTTACCATAGTACATACTCGTACATACATTTGACTATGAATTTGTTTCCTAGTGTGGTGATGGCTAAATGGAGATGAATGAATATAATCTTATATATAAAAATGAATCGCAAAATGTGTTGGTAAGCGCATAACTCAACAATGCCTCAACCGATTTGGCCAATTCTTTTTTTTTTAAGATTCGTTAAAGTTCAAGGATGGTTTTTGGAAACATGGAAAAATCGAAAAAATACCGGGAATCTCTAAAAACCGCCCTTTTATTTTTCCCATACAAACGTTTTCTAACTAACTAAAGAGCAAAAGAGTCAACAGACAGGACGAAGTCTGTCGGGTCCGCTAGTTAATTATAAAATATTATCGTCATCAACCAAGCTACAAAAGATATAGATAAAAAATTCGACTACCGTTTTTGTAAAATGGCGCCCAACACGGGGCTAGGCAATCTTGCCACAGTGAAAATGTAGGTGTTCTTTTTTTAATCCATTTGACGCTAACAGATGGCGCTAACCTTATATCTCGGAGTTTAAGGAAAGTTGGTTGGAAATCACGCTGTACTCAGGTCGTAAACTGAGAAGTTTAATCTTGACTTACGGAACTTTCTCTGTAACTTTCTCCAAAACTGAAAGTAAAAGACGGTGATAAAGTTTTAACAGGCCACTTTTTGAAAATTACACACTCGAAATAACCGAGTCCAGGCTAGTTTAGTTTTCAATACAAGCAAGGTAAAACTTACGTTGACTCAAGATGGAAAGTAGATAGTTCTTAACATATTTAAGTACTTACTCGTATATCAAGATACTAAACTGTATCAAAATCTTGCCTTTTCGTCATGAAGGAAAATCAAACAAACAGTATTTTTGTAATCTTTACTTACTTACTATAAATAATTCATGATAATTATTTTCATCTGTGATTTTAGTTTCAATAAAGTTTTATTTCTAACTAGTGGACGCCCGCGGCTTCACTCGCATTATTTTAGGATAAAAAGTAATCTATGACACTCCTAAGACCTTATACTAAATACATACCAAAAATCATGAGGATTCTTACGCAATTTTCCATCCGTGTTTACGCTCATTACGCAAAAACGGCTGCTGAACAGTTTATCAGATAGATCACAGATAAACAGACAAAGTTTCTAGAAATTGTTGGAACGTGTTCTGCTATCAATTCGAAGTATCTCAAATCATTTTTTTATATCTTCAATGTTCAGTTTTTCGACCCTCTTCACCTGTATTATACTTGATAGACCTATAGATAGGATGATTTGTTGTAACGATACTGGCATGACTTCCAGATAATCGGTCTCCTGAACGCGTTTACGCCGCAGCGCAGCCTGGAGGAGTTCCAGGACGTGTACCTGGTGATGGAGCTGATGGACGCCAACCTGTGCCACGTCATCCAGATGGACCTGGACCACGAGCGCATGTCCTACCTGCTCTATCAGATGCTGTGCGGGATCAAGCATCTGCATCTCGCTGGGATCATACATCGGGTGGGTTTATTGTAAACTTTAGTAAAAAACTAAAGGCGGTAACATGTTGTCCACTTCTGCTCGTAAAAAAGTTACGGTTTCAGCTGGTAGGAAAAGACGGGTTACATTATTTAACGTTGTCATGTGGCCAATATAAATATGTCAGTCTTTTAACGATTTTTGTAAGAAGGTATAGTTGGGAAATATGTACATCGTTGTCTTGTCTTTTCCCTTTCTTACGACGTTAATCTAAATTTGGGTAAAATAAACAAAAATACGCTTGATGCTTTCGCCAGCTTCTCAGTCCGTGTCCTCTATCAATTGCAACACCTCTAGCGAGCTATAATTACCATTCACGACAGTATATGCCAAACATAAATTGTAACATCTAAATCTAAATTATAATCTGTTTGTTGGCAGGACCTGAAGCCCTCCAACATCGTGGTGAAGTCAGACTGCACGCTGAAGATCCTGGACTTCGGTCTGGCTCGCACTGCAGGCACCACCTTTATGATGACGCCCTACGTCGTCACACGATACTACCGCGCGCCCGAGGTACATACACACACACACACACACACACACAAATACACAATATCTTGGTGAACCATAGGTACTACTCGCTTGAGATTCTCAAGACAGGTGAGGTGTTATTATTGACTCGTGTCTGACATCCCGGCTTACCAACCGCATATTAGTTGCGGAGATCTTATAGCAGTCTCTCTGTGTAAAAATCGGTATTCAACCAGATGAGGTAGATTAATAACTGTTCCTTTATTTGGAACATTGTATTCTGTGACATTGCTTAGAGGCACTGACGTATCATTCATTTCTGATGATTTCTTATAATGTATTACGTCTTATAGTCTATAGGTAACTTGGCGACGTTGTTATGACGCGCGATTCCAAGCACTTATGTAGACCGCGATAGTATCATAAAAATAATCATTTTTACGTTAATTTACAAAGTGATATATCATATTATTCTAGAATCTTTATCTTCTGAACTGTAAAATACTACATTTGCCTAAACTATGTTATGTAACACACTTATAACATCACCACATATTTATGACCATGCCCTATATTCCCCTCGAACAAGTCGAGAGTGAATCGTCGTAGATTACAACGTTGCTTAACATTAGGCGAGTTGTAGTCAAGCGTGAGCCTATCTTGTTTAATAATAAAAAACAGTGACAATGGGGCAAGATGGCGCTGTGTGATATGTCCTGAAACATTTATCTATTGAATGCATTGCAGGTGATCCTGGGCATGGGCTACACGGAGAACGTGGACATCTGGTCGGTGGGCTGCATCATGGGGGAGATGATCCGCGGCGGGGTGCTGTTCCCCGGGACCGACCACATCGACCAGTGGAACAAGATCATTGGTAAACTTCATAATTTTACTTATTTTTTGGACTACACTCATGCTTATGATAAGAATTTACTTAGTTAAATACAACATTGCCAGTGCACTATATTCCTTGTTTTAAATTTCAAAATAACTTTGTAGGATATCATTATTCTACATGTTAAAGGAATTTAATATGTATTTAAGAATCGAATTTGTCATTGGTGTTGAATAAAAATATACTGTAAGAACCAGCATAACTCAATTTACAACATACAATCGAAATAAGAACCTTGTCTGTTGAAGTAATTTAATGAGGAATTTGATCGACTTGACGGGGACACTGCCGTACCCCAAATTTTTTGATGATTTCTCGTTTTCATTTTCCTTGCATCTTTTTTTCCAAATGTTTTTTCGTGTTCAAGCACGCTCCACTTTAGACCAAACCAGTTTGTCGCGTCCTGTTGCTCAAATAAGTACTTACATGAACATCACTGAACATCACTGTCAATGGTCAAAAACGTACCTCTACATATGGCACATACATAACTTGATTGTTTTTTTTCCTCCCGCAGAGCAACTGGGCACCCCGTCGGCTGCGTTCATGGCGCGCCTGCAGCCCACCGTGCGCAACTACGTGGAGAACAGGCCGCGCTACTCCGGCTACAGCTTCGAGCGCCTCTTCCCGGACATACTGTTCCCGTCAGACAGCAACGAGCACAACCGTCTCAAGGTACCGACACTCGACTCTTAACTCACTCAATCTAAATATATAAAACTCAAAGGTGACTGACTGACTGACTGATATAGTGATCTATCAACGCACAGCCCAAGCCACTGGACGGATTTGGCTGAAATTTGGAATGAAGGTAGAAGTTATGACGTAGGCATCCGCTAGGAAAGGATTTTTGGAAATGCCACTTTTATAAGGGTGAAATAGGGGATGCAAGTTTTACTTCTTAATGCGAGCGTAGCCGCGAGCACCCATTAGTCCTTAATAAAAATAACGATACATAGTAAATTAAATTGCAAAGGATAATTAAATTTTAAAGTCTCGTCGCGAGTTTTGGTTTGTTTGGTAGAATTATTTATCGAAATAATATACAGAAACACGAGAGTACTTTTGCCAGTCTTGAGCCACCTCCTTCCAACCTGTCTTCCACGGCGTCCTACCAGCGATATCTGGACCGGCCAAGAGCTCTCTATTCTCGTTTAATTATGTCAAAGAAGTGTCAATCCATAGCTTTACAATGTCTCTATTTCCTCATGACTGAAGGTCGTGACTCCCCCTCCGAATTAATTCGTTAGGGGAGTTTTCTTGGGCAGATACATTGTGGTGGGCGCCCAGGTCCTTACACGGAAGACACATGTCCTCGGATATTGTGCCGTTAAGCGAGTGCAAATCCACATATAACTTGAAAATACAAGTCATATGTTTACAATAATGTGGTGTGGTGTGGGCAGGCGTCGCAGGCGCGCGACCTGCTGTCCCGCATGCTGGTGATCGACCCGGAGCGCCGCATCTCCGTGGACGAGGCGCTCCTGCACCCCTACATCAACGTGTGGTACGACGAGGGAGAGGTCAACGCTGTGAGTACACCCATCTATCAAATATCATCTATCGACTTTCAAATACATTCACAAATCCTAATGCATACGTAAAAAGATAAGGGACAGATCATTGTTCAAATCATTGATCAATATTTTCTTGCTAAATAGAAATTGTGCCCACAACAATGAATTTTGTTGACGATGTACCGATGCCTTAGATTTGTCAACTTTCACATTTTTCTACGATTTCTACGATGCAGCCTTTCACACAAGAAATCTGCACATACATGACTGTGTTTTATTGTATGCTTGCAGCCGGCGCCTGCGTCGTACGACCACTCGGTGGACGAGCGCGAGCACACGGTGGACCAGTGGAAGCAGCTCATCTACCAGGAGGTGGTGGAGTACCTGGCGCCCCCGCCGCCCGCGCCCCTCGCGCACCCGCCCGACCTGCCGCAGCCCGCGCTCACTACATAGACGCGAGTCAGTACACACACACACATCTACCAGGAGGTGGTGGAGTACCTGGCGCCCCAGGTGCCCGCGCCCCTCGCGTACCTGCCTGACCGCGACGACCAATACCACAAGAAATCTCTAGCTATCAAACTTAGCTTAGCCCCTAAACACTGTAAAAATTTGCAAATTAACGACATTATCATTGATTGTTATAATTTAATTATATGTTTCGAAGCATCAAGACCTTCTTTGACGTTTGTTTCCTGACTAACTTCTAGATTTACTTAAAGTTCTAACTTCTCTATTTCCAGGTGTGAAGAGAGTAGCCGCACCACGAGATCTAACAGTGCATGCCGGCACTCGCGCCCGGCGTCACTCGCGGCTCTACGGACGGACATACAAGCATACTTCTACGTGTTGCTTTTACATGATATGGCGAGGTTTTGCCTTAAATTTTTATGTGAAACTAATGATACTGTAAATTTTTTGACGACAGTCTTTTGCATGACGTGCAATAAGTACCTACCTTGCTACATTTCCAGAAAAAAAAAGATTTCTTATGGAATTAACATAACATTTTGACTACTCAACCATCTTGCTCTTTCCTTGTATTATAATCAATGAATATGAATTATGGTTTATATATTAAATATGTACCATGTAAAATGAACACGTAGTGAAACCGTTAAAGATTGGGACAGTGTGTTACTTGTATATAATATCGTGAATCGTGCAATATACCACGGAATAAAGTTTATTTACGTTTTCAGTCGAGCATTTTCTTGTGAGTGACGTAGACTTTGGTAAAATAAGCAGCGATGTAACGGAAGCCCGTAGTATGACCTTTGGTTTTTATAAGACAAATGTACCATATGACTCAACTATGTACGCTCCTTCATGTCGCCATCTTATGACGTCATCGTTACAAGATGGCGGCGGGCAGTTGGGTCACGTGGTGCACAATATGGCCGAATAGTTAGTTTTTCTCGACAAATATGTCTTCGAAAGCAAACTAATCCTAAATTATTGGCTCGGTTTGTTTGTATCGTTTCGAACCATCATCTATTGTAGTCTCTTCCTGTTTCTTATGATATAGATAGTTGTAAGATGTAATTAATTTACGGTTAAAGCGCTTCTTGGCTCCACTGCTAGATCGGTTCCTATACATGTCCCCCGACCCGACTCGGCCCGGTTCACTCGACTTGTTTCAGTTGCATTAGAGGCGGCGCACAGCGAGCTACTAGTGTCAACGCCGTGTCGCATGCAGAAACAGCCCGGTGTGCGCCGGCTCTCAAGGAGTGCCTTTGCGAATTAAAGTTGGAGATTTCAGTAATCGGACTGACTTCAATATTTCATGTTACTTACAATATTTTTGTAAAAGGACGTTTTAAAATGACGGCGACGGAAGCTTTACCCGTCGCGCCAGTCGCCACGCAATATTTTATCTAAAGACTTTTTAATTTTATTTTATATATTTAATGAAATGTTAATATTACGGTAATAGTGTTGAGCTTACGATGTTATTGTCATTTTTATTTCTATTTCTATGATATTGTGCAATCATTATTATAAACTTTGTAGGTATTGTAATCTTGTTTTTTATATGTACTACTTGAACACTGTTGCAAATTGCTCCTCTATTTCGAAATACCAATAATATGAACCAATCGTACTTTCCAATCGCTTCGAAATAATTGTAGGTTCACTATAAAATAACTTTTTGACTGAGAATAGTTTCCCATGCCTGATACTATTCCCATTTATTTATTTAATTAAATCTGTATGCCAATTGAGAAAATGCAATATTTCGAAGAATTTGATAAGTAAAGTTGTGTCCTCTGTATATAAATGTAAAACCTGTTGTGTACAGTGCCATTATATACCATCCACCATACATATGTACTGGTGTGAAGTCGGAACACTACAATGTAATAATTGTTCGTAAGTAAATGAATTTGCAATCGTGATCGTGAGTGATTTTAATTATTGAATGGATTTATTTGTTAGCAACACGTGAAATACTTGGGATTTTGTGATGTTCAAAGTTTTTCGTATTTAAGTAGGCCCTATAGTTACGTTGTTGATAATATTGTATGAAACGCTGTAGAGTAAGTACATTTCTACCTAGATCACGTAGAGCTCCCCGCGAGGTTTCATACACCAGTGTAGTCTAATAAATAAATAGTACATTAGTTTGTCTGGACTCCTGTCAGTACATTCAACACAATATGGATGTATCCCAGTAAAGGCTAGTAATTAGTAATAACAAGACGTCTATGGTTTCTATAACTAACTCATCTCTAATTTCTCTAATAAGATGAATAAAAAAAAATTCAAGTACCTAACACTGAACTTGCGACTGGTGTAATTATACGTTGTTTTTGACAAATTGTTGATTGAAATTAAAGCTTTATAATCCACCATAAGATGTATGTTAATTTTGAAACATAGGTAATTTTATTATTTTGTATCTACCAATAAAGTACATAATGTATTTATTTATCTGGCCGCGCGGGGGGCGTCGTAGGCTATCGTTTGAACCTTACTAGGTGATAAATTAAGGATAATAATGAATGATAGTCCCGTCTGAGGTCAGTCAGGTGTAGCACAATGTAGCTGTAACAGTAGGTGCAGGACGCAGCTCGAAGGATCCTAGATGTAATACATTGTCAAATAATCGCGAGAGCAATAATAGATCCTGTCCCTTGTTCATGGCGATCAACCGCTAGTGATTCTGATTTATTTTCTACATATCATGGACGCTCGTAGAAGTATTCCTTTGGACTCGCCGCGCTGTAGATTGATCGGCCATCTTGATTTTTTTACTTACTTTTGCTCTGTATCTAGTGAAACACCAAATATGAAATATTTTATCAATTATGATGTAACTCGATCGTTTAGTATTTATTTTAAGAAATAAATTAACATTTAAAAATGTATGTAAATTCTAAAAGCGTGTAAATCTTTGTAAATATTATCAAATGTTTCACTCACTTACGGAGCAGAAGTGGGGCAAGCTTAGAAGATCCTGTAATCACTATAGTAAATAAAAAGAATCACAACTGTACGTCCAAAATGTCCATTTATACGTTATAATGTACCTAATACAATACAAATTACAATAATGTAATCTTTAGAACGTATTTTAGGACTCTTGGTAAACAAGGTGTTTGGCGATCTTTGCACTAGCATACTTGTTCTGTTTACAGTTAATTTACCTGCTTATTTATTGTAGAAGGTATAAATATCCAAATGAAGAAAACTTTTGAAACTGTGGCCCTGCGTTCTTCTCATAATTTTAGTGCACTTAAAGCTGTCATAACAGTACACTAAGGTAGTTTCTTGCTCTAAAATAAGTCCACGAGTTATCAAATGTTTTGTATTTGTGTTTATTAAGTATGTTAGTGTAAAGTCGCCTCTATAAGGTAGTCGCAATGTTGGAGCCGCGCGGCTTGTAGGTATAGCGCGCACAGACACTAATGTTGTGGACAGGTCGCGGACATTACAGCAGAGCTCGTAGTAAAGAAGCTAGCTACTATATAGTAAACAAACGGCCATATTTACAATAAAATATTCCAAGTGCTACTCATTACGATGTTGCGTGAAAAACTGTAACATGTCCAGATTTACGTATCTAACAATCTATGAATAAAGATTTGTATGGAAACACGCAGGCATATTACTGTCTCGCTCGCTCAAGTGCAAAAGCACGGGTGTGAGCGTGACAACAAATTATTCTTGCTCTGCAACCGCACTTTATTCTCATGGAAAATTCAATGAAAACCATCTATTTGTAAGGGCTATTTGGGTTCTATAAAAAATGTGTACAGAACATATGAATATTCCGCGACCTTACTTCATAATGAGTGCCTGCACATAAACTTGGGTTAAACACTTCGATGACTATCTAAAACAACTTATTTTTACTGTAAGTACACGTAAGTTATTTCATATTTTAACTGAATAAATTGAAATGGTTATTAAAATGTGTTTGATTTTAATTGTTCATAAATCGTTAGGTTAACTCGTAAGGTAACCCTTTAGATAGATATCTTTGAATATCTATAGATATAGATATCCTTACTCATGATTTGTTGTAACATTCCTACTATGTACTCCGATATTATTCAATTTATTATATTTAACTGACTAATAGTATATATTTACAAGTCTTAAACATAATATTAAAATATATAATATACTTACCTAAAATAAAATATGAAGTAAAATAAAACAAACAAAAATTAATCAAAGAGCCCACCCCGGATTGCTCCCGGCGCAAAGGTTCCCATTACGCTCGCCGCGTTGCCACGTTGAATCGCGATGGCTAACCTTTGCACCAAAAATGATCCAGAGCGGGTGTCTCCCGTCTTCTCGTTAATTCTTCGGCCTAACTCCCTGACGAAATCTTTAGCGTCACCACTCCAACTGCCCATGGTCTCTACGGCAACCGGAACAAAATGATGGAGCGTTTCCAAGGCAGTATATTTCTGCTTTTTGCTTCTGCAGGCGTCCTCGGCAGCAGCTGACGGTGGGTGAATGGTACGACTCAGGTGACTGGTGGCAAAAGTGCAGACACAAGTTGCGTCCCAAATTAGGCACTTGCCGTTCTTCCAGGGCACCAGAGTCAGCCCGTCCGGTCTCTTGCCATCAGATCTGCTCAGCCCCACAGGCTCGAAGACACACGGGATATTTGCAGAATTGAGAGCTCTACGAACTATGTCGTTTAGAGCATGGTGCCGCGAGAATCTCCCTGAGCAACGTCGGCAACTCAATGCGTGATGGCCATCAGCTCCCACCATGGTGCCACAAGTGCATACGTGGGGTTCACACACCTTGCAGCCCAGGCGGAGAGCCACCGCCACACGCAGAGAGTCGTCGTCAAGAAAAGTGCCCAGGTGTGGAGACGGTAGTGCATGTAGCCAAGCACCGGACTCTGGTTGCGACACAGCTCGTAGTCTGGCTCTATCAACTTCCACAGCATCCTCCAACAACTGCTTATGGAAACGCTTCACACCAACATCATCCCACGCCCGCTGTACGTGCTTCGCTTCTGGACACGGTACGCCTGAGTTGAGGACTGACCAAGCTGACATAGCATCAGACACAAAAGGAATGTTCCGATATTTAGTTCCAAAATAATGCTCGCTAATATTGCTCTAGAGCAATATTATTATTTAGCTTATTATATTACTTTTTCATAAAGTATCTGTTTACCCAGATATGTTCTTTCTTCCTCTCGATAGCGTTGGGAACTAGTAGGAGTAGGTATAATATTTTGCTGTGCTTTAGTGTAACATAATAGGTTGTACAAGATGCCTTCTGTATCCTATGAACTGAAGCTGCGTAGAAATTCTAACAAATTATTCGTGATTCATCTCTTTAAACTACAAATAATATTATTCATACTACAATTATAACCGCTTACAAATGTCGCATCGAAATTGCTTCCACATTTTCATCTATCACCCGTGCACTGCGCGCACATTATCTGCTTGTGATTAGCCGAATGCTTTGTCTCTAGAGAGCCCCAACTACCAACTCAACCACAGCGCCATAGGTAGACCATCTCGTAGAATTATTTTTTCGGCTGAGTTTTCATTTCTATAGTATTAATGATTCCTATGGGATTAATGAGAGTTTTTGTAAGGTCAGGAAAAAATACTGTTGTTTATGACCGGAAAAGGATATCGGTCACTTACCCGGATATCACTTAATTTAGTATTTTTCTTACTTGCAATTTACTTGCAAGAAAAAAAAGTAACTGTCATTTTTTTTTAAAACGTCTTTGTCAATATTTCGCATTTACTTGCGTGTTGCATTGCGTTTGCTTTGTTTTATATGATAATATCGAATTGTTTTTGCTTTTTAATATTATTTAAATCACTCACACAGTCCGGTTTTGTGTGAAATGAATTAAATTTCACTAATGTTACTCGCAGACCAATAGTCAATGATATTGTAATGTTTTAACAATAGAATTCAAAAAATTCACCATGTCTGAAAAGGATAAATCGAAAGCGAACACCCAAACCAAACATGTTCCAAAAGATGCCCAAGTGATCATGTCTATCATGAAAGAAGTCGGCATCGCGGACTACGAGCCGCGTGTGGTGAACCAGCTGCTGGAATTCACGTACAAATATGTGACATCAGTGATGGACGATGCTAGAGTATTTGCTAATCACTCTAAGAAGAAGCAGATAGACTTGGAAGATGTGAGGCTGGCAGTGCAAATGCAGCTTGACAAATCCTTCACGACACCGCCGCCGCGGGAGGTGCTCCTGGAACTAGCGAGGGTGAAGAATGTGAACCCACTGCCACTGATCAAACCACAATGTGGACTGAGGCTACCGCCTGACCGGTGAGATTCTATCTAATAAACTGACACTGAATACTATGAGATGACAACTGTACTGATAATATAATATGATAACCCAGTCTCGCATTGTCTATAAATTCATTTGCTTACATTAATCTACAGATAAACAGCTCAATTTTCTTCTAAATATCTTAAATATTGCTATATCAGTAAGGGAGACCTAATTTAGACCAAAACTTACATGGAAATTTCTTGTACACAATAAATTGAAAATTTAAAAACACCTGTGGGCCTAAGTGGGTATATCCACAGGTATATATAGAAATATTCAATTATTAAAATTATACAATTAAAAGAAATAAAAAAAATTATCGTATGATTTTGGTGTAGATATAAAATTGAAACACCAGTAAAAAGTAACTTATTATTTCCAGCTACTGCCTGTCAGCATGCAACTACCGGCTGAAAGCCGCCACCACCAAGAAGGTAGTGACGAAGGCTATAGCACCGCCTATCAAGACTGTGACCACACCCAAGCCCTCCGGCACTCCTAGTATGGTGGTGAAGAGACCTCCTGGGGCCATCGTCAATGTGGCCGGTGCTAAGCCCAGTGTGGTGCCCAAACCTGTGCTTAAATTCACTTCAGGAAGCAAGGTACACTTATAAAAATGAATATAATGAAGTATGTTACGGCTGGATCATCAAATCAAATCTTCTTTTGACACCTGTTGACAAGAACAGATTAATAAAGAACCTTTTATGTAACATACTAGACAAGCTATATCTTAGACTACAGTAGTACTTGACATCATTTTGTGTTCTTTTATCAAACAAGTCTCAATTTCATTTTGTTTTTTTATGTATTTGTATGGCAGACTTCCAGTATGGTCTAAGGCTAAAGTGTCAGAAGTTTGGTATTACCTACTTTTCAAAACAATAAGTTACTAAGTTTTATTGGTATTGTATATGTCACACTATGTTTATATTTTCTTTTCTAAACTCCAGGTGGTAGCAAAGCCAGCGGTGCGAGTGACCGCCGGCCCTCCGCAGGTCCCCATGAAGATGGAAGTGGATGAAATCAGCGGGGCACAGAAACGGAAAAGAGAGGATGATGACTATGATATGTAGACTTCACTTGTATAGAATGTTGTGTTTATAAGTTTAGGCAATGATAGGTTAATTGTAAATTATTTTTAAGAGAAATACAGATTTTTTATTCTAAGGTTGTCATTTTATTTTGTAGTGTTGTAGTAGTAACTTAGTTTGTATGAGAGAGTGTATCTAAGTTGTAGTGTAATATTATGAGAATCACTTTTAGCACTTATACACCTATATATTAGATGTTGGTTTGTATTATAACAGTTGATTTAATTACTACTTTTTTTATAAGTTGTCATAGTACAGTCAACAATAACACAGGACAAACACTATGTTTACTATAGCCCTTTAAAAATATCTTAATACCATGTCTTTTATTATTCTCAGTAGATAATATAGATGTCATTTGAAAATAAAACAATGGTATAAGACAATATACATAATATCTTTATTAAATATCAGACTCAACAACAGTATAGCAACATACAATAAATTCATCCAAAACTAATTTATAAATGTGATGCTTATCCTACTTATTTCTTATCATACTTGTAGAATCCCTCGCCGGTCTTGACTCCGAGCTTGCCTTCGGAGACCAGCTTGTTGAGGAGTGGGATGGGCTTGAAGAGTTGTTGGTCGGGGTACTTGCTGTGCCAGCCATCCAGGATAAACTTGTTGGTGTCAAGGCCCACATAGTCGGCCAGCTCGAGCGGGCCCATCGGGTAGCCCGCGCCCAGCTTCATCGCGATGTCGATGTCGCGGGCGGACGCGTCACCTACACACGAAGTATAATATGATTACTAGCTTTGCCAGCGACTTCGTCTGCATGGAATAGTTATTACCATAAAAACGCTTCTAGTGAGTTAATCTTAAAAGATAGACATATACTGTTGGAGACATTTTGTTAGAACATTTCAAGAGAAATAATTCTTTCATACATATTTTTTTGATATCTTGAACCATTTTCGTAGCACACATATTAGTTGCAGCGTGATGTTATATAGCCTAAAGCCTTCCTTAACAAATGGTCTATCCAACACAAAAAGAATTTTTCAATTCGCACCAGTAGTTCCTGAGATTAGCGCGTTCAAACAAACAAACAAACTCTTCAGCTTTATAATATTAGTATACATTATTCAAATATAATAAAAATTATGTATCTTGAGATAGATTTTTAAAAGTAAACCTACCATTACATTGAAGACATGGAATTAGAGGTCACAGTTGTTTATCTAAGTGCAGGTAACATGTTTCGTCTTTGTTTAAAAATAGTTCACATTGGTATGAAAAGTAAAAGTTTATGTGTAAACCAGACTCACCTCTCTCATACAGTCTAATAGCCTCACAGATGTAGGGCACCAGCAGCCTGTTGACGACGAAGCCAGGTGTGTCCTTGCAGGTGATGCAGGTCTTGCCCACGGACTTGCCCCACGACATCATGGCCTTGTAGGTCTCCTCGGAGGTCTCGGCGCCCTTCACCACCTCAAGGAGGCGCATCACAGGCACCGGGTTGAAAAAGTGGAGACCACCAATTCTGAGAAGATGGATGTTTTCAAAATTCTTAGAAATAATTTATAATAGTTAGCAGACTTAACCTATTGAATCCCACAGCTGAGCAATTGCTATCTACCAGACAGACCTTAAATGATTAGCCTTTTTATAAGTTATCATTGAATTTACATTCAACTTGGATCACAGTTTGTCCAGGTCTTCTAAAAATGAACCAGTTTATTCTAGTAGTAAAGAACTAAGGGTATATTGGATAACTAATATTAAAGTTTTACAATAATTACAATGGCAATATTTTAACTAGGTAGTGTACATAGTGCTACATAATATGACTTACTTGTCTTTTCTGTTGACAACAGAGGCAATCTCATTGATGGAGAGAGAGGATGTGTTTGAAGCAAGGATGGCATGAGCTGGGGCAGCCTGCAAGTGAGAAAGATATTTTTTATCATTATATGGGCTTGTAGTGGACTGCACCATGCTTAGGATAAGAAGCAATAGTGAAACCTATTTACTCTTTATTTTTTTATTTAGTTCAAAAACAGAATTGTAGGTACTACAATCAAAACTAGCATAATGTAAAAAATATAATAATATTCTCCCAAAGTACAGTTACATTTGCCCAATAATGTTAATGATGAACTATTTTATGAATGAATTTAACTGAATAATGGATATTAGATTATTATTATCAAAAACTTTAAGAATATTGTAATTTGTCACATAAAACTAAGTTAATATTGAACTGATAGGTGTAAAAAATAATAATTACAAAGTTAGATAGATAGTTAAAAGACAATCTAATATAAGCATAAATGTTGCTTTTGTTAATGTACTGTCAAGTTAGAAACAATTTTATTACAATAGGTATGTTGTTTCTTAACAGAAACAAAAGTGAATCAGTAAATAGCAATTTACTGATAGCACTGTTAAACTGCTTATTCTCATCATTCATACCGCATCCAGCTGCTTGAATAGTTTATGCTTGACATCCAAGTTCTCCACAATGGCTTCCACCACCAGATCCGAAGACTTCGCACCTTCAGCCGCATCTGTGGTAGTCTTGATCCTGGCCAGGGACTCTGCAACGAACTTCTCTCCCTCCTGAGGGTTATCCTTGTAGATCTTCTTGGCTACTCGACCAAGGTTAGCCGAGATAGACTTTTGGGCTTTTGCCAGCACATCTGTGCTGGTATCTACGAGGGTCACATTCTGACCAGCCTGTGCTGATACCTGTAAATAGAAAAAAACTATAAAGTATCAAGATTGCTTTAGTATCAGTATAATAGCCTGGTAGGTAAAGTAATAGGTTGATTTTTATCTACCTAACTGATTCCTTTAGAAATTAGTTACAGTCCTAGAAGTATTCAAACTATTCAATCAAATCTTGGGTTATTTACCTGGGCGATGCCGGACCCCATCAACCCACCGCCAATAACAGTAACATTTTTGATAGCACTTTGCACAGCTGATGAACTTGAAAAGTTTCTGGCTATTACGCCGAACTGGATAAGTTTAGACATTTTATAATAAATAAATAGGTATTTATAACAAATAAAATAAGAAAATTTATAGATCTTATCCAAACTAGGTAGGTACCTAACAGTTACAATTCCAAGAGAATATAACCGCTACGCTAAGATTACAATTGTTACAAAATCTAATCGAAAATCCAAAGTTCAACTTTCTGTTGTTGAGTTGGACGATGAGATAGAGATAAAGAATTATATATCAATAAGTTGAACAGAGACAACAATAGGTGATCGTTCAAAAAGTTCTGTTACTTGTTTTGAACCATCATGAACGAACATGATGAACGAACCTATGTTGCAACGTTTCATTAGACGCAGATAATAATAATCACATCAAACGACTATAATAAAACTTATAAAAATATACACACAACACACTCGCAAACTTTTATCTTAATACTTTTAGTGAAATGCGACGATATAATAAAGTTAAACACTTATAATTTCTCCTCTATAGAAAGTTTGTGTGTGTTAGTAACTTTTCAGGCATGGCTGAACCGATTTTGATGAAAATCGATAAGTATTATTATTGATCCTGGATTAATATAAATAGGCTACTTTTTATTCCGGACTAACGCGGGTATAATCCCGGAACGCTACTAGTCATTCATATTTTCATAAACAGTAGGTAGCTATACAAGTAGGTACTTACCTACAGTATTTAGGTACCTAACCTATAGTTCTATGTATGTAGGTACTTGTGTTCTTATAAACCTTGAGCTCTTATAATGTTATTCAATGTAGGTAATACTTGTATTGCAGATAAATTATCTGCTAAGACAAGATCAAGTTTATTAAACCGTCCGCACGTCATTCTTGAAAATATAGAAAAGCTATTTGAACGTAGTATTTGAACATACCTACTATAGTTAATTTCGTTACAGATATGCCAAACCTACTAAGCTATTTTAAAAATTACAGTACTGTGTCAAAACTGAATAATATAAAAAATGTTACGGTTATTGGTGCCCGGATTAAGGGAACTGGAATTTCACAGGTAGAGTACATTATTGTAGGATCCCATACACTAACAATATTAATATTATATAGTGATGATAAGTATTTTCTTTTAAATTGTATCAAAGTTTAGTCTAACAATTCAAAATAAGTAATTAAACTTACTTATCTAGGTAAGTACATATTTTTTACAAATTCTAGCAAAAATATCCGGCTGGCCTACTTATAGTAAACTTAGGTACCTCACTCCATTCTGTTAATTTGTTTTATCACTATTTATCCGATTCCTTTCATCTCCTTGCTTTTATTGCAGGTCACCGCACAGGCAGGCCAGAATGTGGTTCTGGTTGACTCAAATCCAGAACTACTCAAGAATGCAAAACAGACCATTCGTGGAAACTTGGTCCATGCAGCTAAGAAGCAAAAACTAGTCGATACGAGTAGTTATGTTGAAGTAAGTTTGCAGTAAGACTTAGTAAATTACTATGATGTGATTGAGTAGGTATAAATATCTACCATTATACTAATGCTAATTTGTGCACCAAATTTTGCAAAGTGCGTTTAAAAATATTCGTTAAAAATATGTTATTTTAAGGATTAGGCATACCCTAATATATTACCTACTAGCAGCGCCCCGTGGTGTTACTCCGGGGGATAAAAATAACCTAGACTAGACTCGACTTTCAGTTATTAAAGCAATTTGTGACAATTACCTAAACAGGAGGTGATGAACCGGATTCAAACATTTACGAAAGTGGAAGATGGTTTGAAAGCTGACCTTATCGTGGAAGACGTTATTGATAATCTGGAAATTAAACAAGAACTCTTCAAAAAACTGGACGAGGTAAAATGCAACATAATGTACTTAAGATTAGTCCTAGTATTTTAACGATCCAGTTTAATTCACCGAGATATTTGAGCGTATATGTATTTATTTCAGCTGGCTCCACCGCACACTATTCTATCATCTAATCCTACATCTCTTTCTGTCAATGCTATAGGAGCAGAAGTTAAAAGAAAGGACAGGTAAGTAGGTATATAAAGATAGTTGCAGTGGGGTAAGACCTAAATTAGGTAATTCTGGGTTTTCCTGCTTTTGTAGACATGGTGGTCTTCATTTCTTCAACCCAGTCCCAGCCATGAAGCTACTAGAAGTGATTAAATCCGACTACACGTCTGAAGAGACCTACCATACCATGCTGGCGTGGGGCAAGGCCATTGGGAAGACATGCATTACCTGCAAAGATACACCTGGATTTGTAGTCAATAGGCTTATGCTACCATACGGTGCTGAAGCTTTGAGGATGTACGAACGGGGTAAGCCTCTAACGGTAACGGTTTACCCTCATCAAACTACGTGCAAGTAAATGTAATCAGAGTGTTTTACTTATCCCTAGGTGACGCCACTAAAGAAGACATCGACACTGCCATGAAACTAGGTGCCGGCTATCCTATGGGTCCGTTTGAACTGCTCGACTACGCAGGCTTGGATACCAGTAAAATTGCGTTCGAAGTCATGTATGAATTGACTAAAAATCCTATTTTCAGGCCGGTGCCTGTTTTAGATCAAAAGGTTGCTGATGGAAAACTAGGGATCAAATCAGGGGAAGGATTTTACAAATACAAATAAATAAAACTAGCCCTACCGGTCGGTGTCTGTAGGTACCTACATTGAAGATAATGGAAAAAAAATAGTTGAGGATACAAAAAAAATATATTGATGCAATAGAACACAAAAATCATGTTTCAAAAATAAATTTTTGTTTGTCTGTTTGTCTGTCGGTATGTTTGTTCGTTATAGACTCGAAAACGGCAGAACCGATTTTTCTACGGTTTTCACTAGCATGTTGGTGCATTTTCAACTTAACATTTAGTGTTTGTTTCATTTTAAAAACAAAAAATCAAAAAAGTTATGTTTATTTTAAACCTTTTATATCAAAATAATGCGAGTGAAGCCGCGGGCGTTTACTAGTAGAAAATAACCGCTTTTTTATAAATCAGTAACTTTTATTTTACGTCGACAAAGTTACTTTGACAAGTCGAAAAGGATAAACCTGTAAACCGGAACGAATCTAGTTTATGCTTGGAAGTTGGAAATTAGAATTAGAATGCTAAAAATAAAATTATGTTTTGGTTATTTTATTTTCGCCGCAACATTGCGGCAATGTCGCAGTAACCATTTAAAAGATAAACAAATAAATCATTTGTTCGAATTCACAGAGCTTTGAAGTCCATGCTTGTCGCCCTGTGACTAGAGGCGAATTCTTTCTTTATTCGATACAAAACAGGTGTCACCATTTACTAAAACTAACACACTTTCGGCACGCACACTACGACGCACGAGATGTTCATGTACACAGTACGCTTCAACTTCATCGGCTGTGCAATGTCGATATTTTTTTATCGATTATTTACACATTTACTTCGAAGATGGAAATATATGTCTTTAGTATAACTATATTATTTAAGTACAAATTATAGTTAACTAGCTATGGCCCGCGGTGTTATCCGTTGTAAAAACTTTTTTATCCCGTGGGATAAAAACTATCCTATGTCCTTACCGGGGACTGAAACTATCACTATAGCAAATTTATTTTTATCTATTTTATTTAATTATCAAATCATCTTCAAAATGACTGGAGCATATTCTGGCATTTTTATGAGGAAACCAGTTGTATCTACCGGTCGCCAATATCCATTTATTTTTTAACACTGGATTTTTTGGAAAATGTAAATTAAGTATGTGTTAAATAAAAACCGTAATCCAGAAACATTTCCATACAAATCCAGAAACATCATATACATTATATCGATTATCGATAATTTGCTAGGTTCCATTTACACATCACTTAGCTATCGAGAAGTAGCGTCGTCATGACAACGAATGTGTTAATGCCATTCAAAATGTCAAAAGTTTTATTTATTAAAATTACGAAATTTTACTACTTACCGATGGTATTTCACGCCGGTAACACTGGAACTTGTTCTTACAATTTTTAACTTGACACCAGGACATATTTAATAGTTTATCATGCTGTAAAACCGAGTAAAACGACCGAAAACTCTCTCTCGCTCGGACTATGTTTGACAACAGACTGACAAGCGCTGTCGTAGGTTAGGTTGGCCTGTTTACTGGTCCAAACGAGAACCACGTATTATTAGTCATTTCGCTTCTATGGGGGGGCGCGCGCGGGGGCGATGTGGCCCGATCGTTGTTCTGTGTTCGAATTACATGTAAGAAAAGTTGGAGTTGAAAAGTAAATAGAAAGAAAAATAAGACTAACGTCAAGTCTATGTTGTTTATATGATTATTGTTTATTTAGATAAGTGGCCAAAGCTATAAAAATGTGTTATATTATCCTGCTGGAGGCAGCGGGTGAGCAGTGGAGTGTGGACCCACAGTTACTAAATGGCAGGTAAGTAATACTTTAAGACCTAACCTTAACTGATTACACGTTATCACTTTTTATCATTGGACTTTGTGTTTTGTACCGTTTGTGGAGCGTATCTTATGAAGTGAAGTGAGTGGCAAATAAGTTGTTTTCGTGTGCGTGTCATTCTACCGGCGGCTTCCGCTTTGTCAGCACGGTTTCACAATGAACAAGTTAGTCGGGTTCTCGAGGAACTTTTCTAGTTCACCCACTTTAAGCGCGATTAAAAATGTGACTGTCGTCGGTGGAGGGCTCATGGGCTCTGGGATCGCTCAGGTAAGATTGCAACACATACTCATTAAATATAATAGTAAGAAGTAATGTTAAGTACACAACACTGAATAATAAATAGCTGTACTTACCAGTGCTATAAGAACTTTCTTAAAGGTAAGTATGTTGAAGTTGGTTATTGCTGTATCATTGTTAGAGCAAGTAAAGTAAGCATGATTATGAGTACATTGACTTCAATGTTATAATATGTCATTAATTAAATTAATGTACAAACTGTACCTAGTCATACGTCTTAGATTCATCCATTTTGATATTCTTTATACATTATTTCACAATCTAGCTTTAGCTTTTCAAAGAAATACTTTGATTGTATGAGTTAGACTAACCTTTAACCTAAATATTCTAAATTGTTTTTTTCTTGAAATGAAATGGCCTATAATTTCCTCTAAATAGTAATTTATCAAATAAATGCAGAGCCAGTATTGTCACAATAGATGTAATCTATGAATGTTTTAACTTATCATAGAAAATTTATTATGTATCTTAAAAATATCTAAAATGTCAAGAAAATGTGGCCTGTTCAGATAAATAATATGTATTTGAATTTACCACCACATCATAAAGTTGATAAGATATAATCATACGTATGATTAGGTAATTCCTCTTGAAGTGATAAAGTTTTATTATCTTCTATCTAAAGTTCTTCTAAGAGTTTGAAAAACAAATGAATAAATAATATCAGTAGTATTTATTAAAAAAAACTGAGACTACACCATTGTACTCACTCATTCATTAATAAAAGTACATAAAAAATAATAATATATGTATAATTGTCATTCGAGTTATGAACAATCACACAATTAGTGTAAAATATTGAAATATTTTGGGAGAAAATTATACTGTATTTAATTGTGTCTATTTCCCACATTATGTTAAAATAAACAAGTGCCCTTGAATTAACTTGAAACAATGCAGTAATTATCGTACTTGCTGTAAACAGAAGATTAATTGCACTGCTTGTATAAAAAATAAAAGTTATCATTTATCTTATTTCTAATTAAGAAACTAAGAAGTTCTTTTTTGAATTTATGAATTTTAACACACATGAGTACTTGGAACCAAGATGTAAAACAAATAACTTTTATATTATTGGCACAACTAGTTATGTACATATGTATTTAGGTAAATAATTAACTATTAATTAATATATATACATATAAAACATACTATGGTCTGGTACATTGAGACAATTTTTTTTTAAACTGACCAAATATGTTGCATTGTTTAAAGGTCAGTTCCAAGTATATTTTAACTTTGGCCAAAGTGTTGCTTTTGCAGGGTGTCACTAGAGATGACTGTGGTCAAATGTCAAACTGACCAGTTCTTCTTCATTGTGTTGGTGATTGATCAAAACTAATAACTTAGATACATAAAGCTAAAATAATGTAGCTCAATTTTTTTACAAATGCTAGGTACTAAAGATTCAATACATATTCTTGTGAGATCTGCTAAGTGTTGACAGTACTGGAGTAATATATATAATAATAGATAATAATAAAATAGATCTATGCTTGAAGGTGGCAGCGCAGGCAGGTCAGAATGTGACGCTGGTGGACTTGCAGCCTGAGCTGCTGGAGAAGGCACACAAGTCCATCCAGAACAACCTCACGCGAGTCGCCAAGAAGACTTACAAAGATGATGCTGCTAAGATCGAGGGGTTTGTTAAGGTCATTATTTATTATTTTATTTTATTTATTAGCCATCAAATTACTACTCACTTACTAAATATAATAAAGACCTCTATTACAGAAACTCTGCCAAAAGAGTTGGCCACTCACATACAAATTTCCTTTACTTAACCATGTAAACTTTGCAATTATAATTACTAATACATGTATAACATGTTATAGGTATACATAAATATGGATAATGTATATGCTCCATGTAAGTTAAGATTAAAGTTAGGAAGAAGTGGTTGAACCAGCTGTATTTTTTTAATTATTTATTTTTATTCAGCAATCAGCATGAATTTAACAATAATTTATTTCAGGAATCACTGGACAGGATCAAGATATCCACCAGGGTGGAGGATGGCGTGGAGACAGACCTGGTAGTGGAAGCAATCGTGGAGAAACTCGACACCAAGCAGGAGCTGTTCAATAAACTCGATAAGGTAAACTGTTTTCAGATTCAGATTTGCTGCTAGAATCGCAATTTTCTTTGTTATAACATAGCTTATAGAACTAGTACAACACAAGTGTATATTATCGGTTTCTTCTAGGCAAGCGCGCTAGATCGTAGATTACAACGTTGCTTAACATCAGGCGAGTTGTAGTCAAGCGTGAGCCTTATTTAAAAAAATATCCTATACTAGAATTGCTGTGTAGTGTCAGGTCTGAATAAATTGCGTAAAGCGATAAGGCCGCCCTATGTACAGCACTAATAGTTTTTTAAATTTTTTCATACTAAGATATTTTATCTCTATAATTTTTTTATTTTATTTTTTTGGGACATTCCATCATCAACAAGAACAAAAAAAAACAAATGAATACCAACTAACACAACACAAACACATGTGAAAGGGCTGTATAAATTTGAATTTGCAATTCCCAACCAAGGCGGAGGAATTTGTGATTAAAGTGGCCAGTTCGACAAGACTATTTCATATTTTATGTAAGGACCTAATGTATGCCGTACTATTCCAGCTGTGTCCCGCGCACACGATCCTGGCCACCAACACTTCATCCATCTCCGTCAACGCCATCGGAGTCGGCGTCAAGAGGAAGGACAAGTAACATCACTTATTTAATTTAGTAACATTTTTATTAAATACTAGTGGACGCCCACGGCTTCGCTTGCATTTTTCAGGATAAAAAGTAGCCTATGACACTCCTAAAACCTCATACTACCTACATACCAAAAATCATGATGATCTGTTCAGCCGTTTTTGCGTGATGAGCGTTTAAATAAACAGACAAAAATATAAAAACAGCAGAAATTTGTTCAACATTTTTTTTGTAATAACTTTTATTTTCATAATTTTGACCCTCTTCAGCTTTATTATATGTATGTACCTATATATATAGAGGTAATAAAATATCTTTATTTACAATAATAAAATATAAAAACAAGGGAAGAAAAACTAAACATACTACCTACTTCTAACTACTACAAAAAGGGGCACTTAGAAAATCTTTCGAAAAGCCTAAAGATAATCTAAGTGCTCCAGCCCACTACCAGAGGGCAGCGTGCCCAGCATACTGGCCGCATTACCACGCTGGATGGCAATGCTGATACGTTGAGACAGAAAAAGGCCAGCATTTTGGTCTTTTTTTTATAGAGGTTGTTTTTGTATGTGTTCTTTAACTTGCATGAGAGTCAAGAACTCGATGCACTGAAAGTTCTCTGTTATCCGAGTATTGCTGTAGATATGTGCTATGAACCTTGATATACATCTTTTTTATTTTACTTCTCTTTTCTAAGCATAGAACAGATAGACTGATGTATAGGATTGATATAACTTCGAGAATTATGTAAAAAGAAATTCAATTAAAAAATTGCTAAATTCACATAACAATATTTGAATTTAGCAAAAGATGCCACTTGTCTAAAGGGCGGTTCTGTGACGGCTTTGGTATAAATAAACTGCAAATTTGATATTTTAGGTAAGTAGTAAATAATGTACTCATTGAAACTGCCAGATTCGGTGGTCTCCACTTCTTCAACCCGGTGCCGGTGATGCGCCTGCTCGAGGTCATCAAGTCCAAGAACATCTCCGAGGAGACCTACCAGGTTCATTTTTATTGCATTAATTTTTAAAATATCAATAAGCGAGTATGGCTCGGAGGCTTAAGTGTTTGCTTCTAATCTTGACACACCCTGATTCGAATCCGATTCTTCCCATGATTTGTTTTTCAAGTTATCTGTGGATTTACACTCGCTTGACGGTAAAGAAAAACCTTGTGAGAAATTGACATGTTTGAGAACCACAATAACCGAGGACATATGTCTTCCGTTGAAGGAGCACCACGATGTATCTGCACAAGAGAACTCCCTTAGCAAAATAATTCTGCGGGAGAGTCAAGTCTCAGTCATGAAAAAATACAACTCAAAGAGTAATGATATGAATAAAATATTGTCTCTTCCAGGCGATGATGTCGTGGGGCAAGTCCGTGGGCAAGACCTGCATCACCTGCAAGGACACGCCTGGCTTCGTCGTCAACAGGCTGCTCGGGCCCTACAGCGCGGAGGCACTGCGGATGTATGAACGAGGTGGGAATTGTATTTTTATGATATATCAACATTTTTGCTCTGTTTTTTTACTATTTTTTATATTATTTATGTTATCCATGGTCTATGGTATATTCATTGACTCACTTTTAATCTGTCTAAAATTATATATCTGTTATCTTTCTCTCTATCTCCATAAAATTTATGCGATTTGGTTCTGTTGTTTGAGCGGACAGACACGTTTAGAAACTTTTATTATTATTACTGGGTATTTTTCAGAACATCCGACCTTCTATTTTTTTAACCTACACTATCTTGCAAGGTTATTAAGTAGTACGGGTAAAGGAATAGTCCTTGTCTTGCCACCATTTTTATTCTGCGTAAATAATATTCCTTTCATGCATGGCAATAAGGTGAAGGGATTAAATTGTTTTCACTTGGGCTGAAGTAAGATTACAACGTTGCTTAACATCAGGCGAGTTGTAGCCAAGCGTGAGCCTATCATGTTTAAAAAAGAAAGTTTCTACCAATGTTGCTATTCATCTCTATTCTGGTTTATTAGTCGATTTGTTATTGTAGGCAAGAAAATAAATTAGCAACGGAGTTTTAAAATTTAAATATGTAGGTATATGCTATTATTTACGCAATAATGTATGTAAATACTCGTATGTGTTCAAACAAAGCTGTGTGAACGGTGATGGCTGGTAACGAATATTGTGAGTACATAATTTATGCAAATTCACTTTAATTCTGACAATGAGTAATTATATATATTTTAAGACATATTATGTAGATTTGATTGTTTTTACATATACATCATTATTTTTTATGCTGCATTTTAAAAGAAATTAGTTCCATTTCTAGAATTAAGTTCTTCGTGCAACCCGAGTTGTACCAAATGTTAAGTTTGTACCAAGCAAATAAACTAAAATACTAATAAATAAAGTAGAACGCCGGTTATGTAAGATTTACTTTGACTTTTTCGCACAATTTTTCTTTTATAATTGTGCGAACAAGATGGAATGATTTTAGCCGCCATCTTGAATGGCTCTGGTTCTGCGTGGGTTCTACCTCTCGTTACATTTGCAGGGGACGCCAGCAAAGAGGACATCGATATCGGCATGAAGCTGGGCGCCGGCTACCCCATGGGGCCCTTCGAGCTCGCCGACTACACCGGGCTCGACACCAACAAGTTCGTGCTGCAAGTCATGTATGATATGACCAAGGTAAGTAAACAAATAATCGTCTTACACTGAGCCGCAGATGGCGCCACTTGTTACATTTGTAGGCGACGCGAGTTAAGCGTGTTACACCTTAGGCTGCAGCAATGCTTAACATCAGGCAGGCTGTAGTCGAAGGCAATCCTATACCACGTAAAAAAACATGTATGCAACGCACGCTCCACCTTAGGCCATAGCCTTTGCTTACCATCAGGCAAGCAATGGTCAAGTGCAAACTCATCTTATTTAAAAAATAGAGCGAGTGAGAGACGCGAGTTAATCATGTTTGATATCACCAACGTAAATAATATTTTATTTTATAATTTTGCCAGCACCCCGCGGTTTTACCCGCATCAGCCCGGATTAAAAATTGGCTTACCTATGTTTTAATCCAAAGACTATATTACCTCTATACCATATCTCATGAGGTTCGGCTTCGTCATTTGAGAGTGAAAAGGTAACAAAGACATTATGAGGAGACTAATTTCTGGCGTTTGCTGTCAAGCTTCTCTGAATTGGTCCTAAAATATAAGGCAAACAGCTGAGTACAGTTGACTGCCTTATTATACGTGGGTCGGATGACACGGTCATGGTCACGGTCGGATGGTCAAATTTTTATTTTGGCTAGTAGATACGGCAGTCATAAAGCCATGTCAGAGCTTGATAAACTCTCAACACCAGAGTTGACCACTCTCATTCGATAAGAAGAATATATTATATAGTTTAGATCTAGATTTGCGATGTAGGTGTTTCTGGTCTATCTCGGGATTCTGACACGACTTTAGAGCGCTTCAGTGATGTTATTTAATGTTATTATCTGTTTTTAGGACCCCGTTTTCCGTCCCATACCCATGCTAAACAAAATGGTGGAGGAAGGCAAGTTAGGCATCAAGACTGGAGAAGGATTCTATAAATATAAGAAATAAACAACAATTTCGTAATTTACAAAGATTACAAAATTGTCTCTGTTGGTTTAGTATAAGACTTTGTGAAACTTTCATTTCCATTTGTAACAAAAGTTTAAATGCAGCCATCATCTCGTATGTTGAGTATTACTTCTAAACAAGAAGATGAGTATTTTCCATAATATGTTTGTTTAAAAATACCAAATGAATATTAATTTGAAAATCTAAATGTAATAAAGAATAAATTTTGTAATATGGAAATGGCTTTGTATTGCTCAATTTTGTTACATGACAAAGAATGTATTATAGAGTAAGGATATTATATTATGAGTAACTATGTATATGTACCATATATATGTATTTTTATGGGTATGTAATGGAAGATGTATTTCACACAGCATGTGTTGTGCACTATTTTTGGATTTACATATTTATTTTCTTATTAAAGAAACTTTTTTAATTTAAATGTTTTTCATTCATTCATTTATTATATAGTAAGCATGTAGAATATGAGGCAATACTAAAAAATATTGATACTAAGTGCTAGGTGTGTTATTATTTATTTCGATATCACAATGATAAGGCAATCAATTTCGCATTTTACAAGAGGAATTTTACTGCAATGAAGCAGATAATGAATAATTTGTTTTGTTATCTACGTTCTCTCAAATACCTATGAGTCAAGGTAAACATAATTGTTAATAACCGGCCAAGTGCGAGTCGGACTCGCGCACGAAGGGTTCCGTACTATCATCTATAATAGAAAATCACGTTTCTAGATACTACAAAGACTAGTTCTGTTTATAAAATAACGAGATATCGACGAAATTTCAAGTAGTAAATCGCATCGCGCTCGCGCCAACACCACGCCCCGCGGCGCGGGCTCGCACCGCGTTTAGATGCACGGATTATTTTCATTTTGTGAGTTTTTATGTATTAGATTAGGTATTTATTTTTATAGTTACTATATATCTAAATATGTATTTACTTACATTAAAAAAGTTTCAACCTGTTTATTAAGATCGACTAAAAATTGCTTAAAAAATACGAAAGAAACACGTTTATTGTATAGGGAACCCCTTAGTATATATTTTTTTAATTTTTAGTATTTGTTTTGTTGTTATAGCGGCAACGGAAATACCTACATCATTTGTGAAAATTTCAGCTTTCCAGCTATCACGGTTTATGAGATATAGCCTGGAGACAGGACAGACTATACTGTACAGTCATACAGACATTTTATTAGTTAGTTTTAGTTAAGGCGAGGCATTTACGCGCGAACTGCGATTTTAGGAGGTGAGGTGTGGGGGGCCGCCCGCGCGTCTCACTCCGCGCGCTGTCCATTTCTCGTAACGTTAGCACTACGCCACAGTGTAAATATTTCAGCTGTTATACTATGATCAACTTCTATTAATGTAAAATGTTATTTTTGTCAGTTTTAAATAAGCTAAGTAATAATTTATTACTTTATATCTATAAATATAAAACAAAGTCGTGTTTGTTGTTTGAAAAAAAATACATAGGTTATATTAATAAAATTGCCGTGACTTTGTATATTCGCTGCTTAGATAACATGCAAAAAAAAATATCACCACATTTATTACGTTTATTATCGTATACATTCTGTTTGGATATTCTGCTTGGATCTGTTTTTAGGGTTCCGTACCCAAAGGGTAAAAAACGGGACACTATTACTAAGACTTCGCTGTCTGTCTGTCTGTCTGTCCGTCCGTATGTCACCAGGCTGTATCTTATAAACCGTGATAGTTAGACAGTTTTTTTTTAGAAGATGTATTTCTGTTGCCGCAATTATTTTATTTATTTCGAACACATACAGTCGTAACAACAAATAACAACAAATATAAATTACCATAATTATTACGTTTATGATTGTATAAATTCAGCTTGGTTCTGTTTTGTGTATTATGTGACAAACTAATGATGTTATAATATACTCACTCATTATTGATATTATTTTGAGATAATTTATCATCACATTCTGCAAGTCATTCTTTATCAGCTGTAGAGTTTATAGTCAATAGTAAATAATATAAAAAATAGATAGATCGGCCTATTTTATGGTATTATTGTTTAGTACATGATCCACTTACCCATCTGTCGTTGAAGTATTGAAATTCACAGGTTGCAATTCTACTAATGGACTGGTAGTATTAGATACTTGAGACTGCTTTTTCGACCTAAATTAATTAATTATAGAGTACTCGTACAAAGGTACATACTTTTGGTCATACTGATATAATTTAGTCTGTGGCAAGTAATGACGAAAATTTACGAAATAAACTAAAATTATAGAAAATTCTCATATACCTGAGGAGAAACAAAGAATAAAAAAATTGGGCCACTTTTAGAAATATTGTTGCGTGCTTAGTAATTTTACTTTAAAAAAAAGAGTAAACTTCATAATTTTACTATAAAAGGGAGTAATTTACATACCGTTTCTTATAGTTCTCTTTCCCTGTCCTTCTTTTAGATATTAACACTGATTTCTTCCTAACTTTATTTTTTTTATTAGCCATTTTCAATTATTACACTGTGGCAAGAATGTAAGAACGGGCGGAGAAAATTTGGCACAGGTCTAACGTTGGCAAGCGCCCGATTGCGACTAACGGGGTAGCGGGCGGCGCGGCGTCTTGTCAAACTGCTGGGAAATATTCAAGTTTTGGTATTAATAATTAACTCAAAATTATAGGACTTTAGTTGAAACCCAAATTTTAGCAGGTTCTCTGTAGTAT
Organism: Macaria liturata; assembly: GCA_964023185.1. Taxonomy (NCBI): domain Eukaryota; kingdom Metazoa; phylum Arthropoda; class Insecta; order Lepidoptera; family Geometridae; genus Macaria; species Macaria liturata. The sequence goes on along the minus strand of OZ026827.1, from coordinate 878,832 downwards.
TTAAAGAGAAACATTTCTATATAAAAATGATGTGTAAAGTCAGAAATTTTATTAATAAGATATGCGATTTAGACTTTTACATTAAGCTGTCTTTGGATTTTTTTATGATCGAGTAAAGTATACCCTATCGTGTAACAAATTAGCACATTCCTCAGACAATATCCTTAAGTATATTGTATATTTTTTGCAAGACCGATATTAAGGAGTAAATACCTAAAAAATTTGATATAGTAAAACGTTTTTTCCGCTTTTTCACTGGTGACTCGCCTTAATTGCTTCTTTGATATTTGCCTAAAAATAGATTTGTTTTTACGTAATTACTCGATTATTATAGCTATTGGCTATCTTATTCTGTAGTATACTATGTTTAATGATGTTGTCATAGTGCACAATGCACATATTAAATTCATAATTAGGGTTCCGTACCCAAAAGGTAAAAGGAGACCCTATTACTCAGCTATCCGTAATATTACCTTATACCTATAACAAATGCGTTTACCACGTACGTGCCTAGATGGCGCTTTCCCAAAATATCCACCAACTATTAATTTATTCTAACTTCCTAGTTATTCTCCCAGGTGACGCCAGTGCCCGCGACATCGACACGGCCATGCGTCTCGGCGCCGGCTACCCCATGGGGCCGCTCGAGCTGGCCGACTACACCGGGCTCGACCTCAAGCAGGCTATATTGAAGATCCTGCGGGAGAAGACCGGGGACCCCGTGTTCGACCCCATACCCGCGCTGGACCGGCTGGTGGCGGAGGGGAGGTATGGCAGGAAGACCGGGGAGGGGATCTATAAGTATGAATAGATGGAAAATATTCTGGATTGGCTTTTTAAAGTATGCATTTAGCAAAACAACAGAAATATTTAGATCTTCTGATCGTGCGCCATTTATTAATCTACCCTCTAAAGCATAAAAAGAGATTCTCTTCCTTACAATGTTAGTCTAATGGACCCCTCGAGCTACGTAACTACACCGGAGTCGACCTCAAGCAGGCTTTATTGAAGATATTACGGGACAAGTAGATAGATCCCCTAGAAGTATGAGTACCTAGGTGGGAATAATACGAGAGTTATATATGAATACTGTTTTAATAAGAATATTTATATTTTACTGTTGGATCGTTCGCTATTTAATAACTGTTACCTAACGATTATTAGGAGGTAAATATGAAGAGTTGAAAATAATTATGTTACTATGGCTGTTTAGTTTTATTTTTACACTGTACTATGTAATATAATATAGTCGCACAATATAGCGAATTCCGGACTAACCAATGAGAAATGTAGTTTTGTACTTATTTAGTAATTAAATGTTATGTTATAATACTGTGCCATAATTAATAATAGATTGTAGATAAATATTGTTTTGAAACTCAAATAAAGAAAAAAGAAATGATTGTATTTTTATTTCCAAGAGCCGACGACATCGTTGATCAGGTGATTTTACTTTTTTTTTATAAATCTTCCTCAATAAATTGCAACTGAGTTTAAAAATATAAAATTCGCAATATTTGATTGCGTCATCATACCGATATGATCACATCTATTCATATTATGACTTCCACAAAAGTATACATATAGGTATTCATATGAGTCCCACATATGTATGTATGAAGGCACAGTATATTTAGATTATATATGCAGATTAAACTAGATAGCTGTGCCAGGATAAAACTGGAACTAAAATGAGCTGACTGTATATTATTTTGAAGGTCAATACGTATCAAAAGTGCTGCTACTACCAACATAAAGAGACATCTATACCCACAGATACTATTACATATTCTATTGTTACAGAGAAGTTTGTTTCGTAATATCCTATCCAGCCGATAAAACCACCTCAATCTTGATATATATCCTGATTAGATATACATAATCTACGTTTCACAAAAATCCGTTTGCTATCGAATCTTTATTTCGATTGCAAATGTCTTAAAATTTGCACGACAATCTGTTCGTGCGTTTTTTGTATTGTTTGTGTAAAAGGTACATTAATTTACATATTTAATTTAATTTTGTGCAATACCGTGTTATGATTCTATTAGAGTTATTATTTTGTGCTTTCTGTAACTATGTAGGTAGGTACCTACATCAAGTAATGTTGTGAAATATTTGGTGGAGCCAATTGAGCCATTGGGACCAAAACAAAAATGTTCGGATACCTGTAGTTATACACTTTTGCCGTTTTAATGCTAAATTATCGACTGTCAGTTTTATGTTGTGGTACAGTTTGGTTGTCAGTAAAATCGACCATGCTTGCGAGTTAAAGTAGTAGTTTTTACACATATTTATACCTACTGTTTAGTGTGATTGAAGTATTGTTTGAGTTTGATGATATACAGTTTTGTTTCTTATTTGAAAACGTTTTTGACCAGTTTGAGCAGTTGAATTGAGTGCATAATCACCGAATATAATATAATAATACTACGTATCATAGAGTAACATATTATACCAGCCTACGTATATTGCTTTACAAGGCTAATGTGTAGACATTTTGCGAGAATAAGAGGGCAGCACTGTCTAGATTCAATACTAAATTAATACTACTATGTTAGTTCCGGCTTCTAGCCACCGGTCATAAGTACCTTTACTTTGTGATTTAAGCAAAGTTTCTCTATTTGTTTTTGATTTTACAAATATCGTTTCGGCGTCATCAATCATTGGCATGTGATAGTGTTATCAATACACTATACTGTAGGTAGCGCTCTATATTATAATTTTAAACATGGTTTATCAACATAATTGTGATAACAGGTGATGTACATATGTAATTAGTGATTACTTGCGTAATTTTGGCGCCAAAATGTATTATTTATTACCATTACAAACAATATTCGTTTCATTAACGATGGTACCTACATATTTTTTATCGATATTCATCATCATCAGCCTATGAGACCCACTGCACATGTCTTTCTACACTTCGCTTACCTAGCCGTGGGTACCATTCAGTTATTGCTTTGCTCCATCTGCCGTCAGTACGTCTCGCCAAGTGTCCAGCCCATCGCCACTTGAGTTTCGTAATACGAGACCTAACGTCTTCCACCTTCATACGTTTTCGGATCTCAGGATTAGGTCCTGTAGCGTAACCTATGCCTAACATGGAGCGTCTCATTGCCGTTTATTGATATTAATTTACAGGAAACATTGGCAAAAACCTATCGCTTGTCATCAGTTGAAGTGGTGAAGTGCAAACCTGTTAACTATTAAAAATATGGTTTTCTCATAATAAATGCTTGTTTACTAATTAGACCACAATAGTCAATAACTCGAATAAAGTAAATAATGTGACGCAAACTGATGACAAACTCGTGAGTTCATCCCAAGTGTTTACTGTTTAGTTTACCTAACTTACTAGGTAGGTAGCTTACCTAAACCAATCTAACTTTAAAACTATTAATCTTTCTGTCTGTTAGTACCTACCTATAAAAAAGATAATAAACGACATAATAAAAATGCTCTTAATTGGTTCAGAAAGGCATTGAGTAATGGGTAGAAGTAGGTAAGTTTAATTATTACGTGCTTGCATATTATAATACATTTGAAACTAAATCAAAATTAAATCCAAGAAATTATTTGTTAAACAACAAAATTACTTAAGAAATATGGTACTTACCTCAAATATAAAAATAATAATATTAAAAAAACATGAAATATATACAACCTAACTAATCCACTTTATCAAAAGGCAGCGTACCCAAAATGCTGGTTGCATTGCCCCGCTGGATAGCTAGACAAAGTACAAGGATGCATTTTGGTCACGCATCTTTAAAAAATCTTTAGATTACTTTTCATCATCATTATTCTAAAGACAGGTGAAACCACCTGTCTCAGTTAGCTCATGACACGAATGTCATACTTATTAGTCAAATGTACAATACCTATACCTATTATATTATATACAACACCTACATAACTTTAGTTAACTTACTACATTTCAGTCAAGCGATCATAGTCACACTGAGCACTAGGAACTTAAACTACAAATAAAGCAGTAAAAACTGGCGCGGAAATGTACCGTAACTAAATCAAATTGCTTTAATTTTTGGTGTAATTTGTCGTTGAAACTGAGTCAGTTTTCTGACTTTGTTTGTAGCCCAATACCGGTTAAATTTAACGCGAGTTAGAGGGTTTTTTAATGAAGATAGTTGGCTGTTTTAATTATCAACATAATCATGTCTGCCTGTGTTCACCCACTGCTAAGTATAGGCCTCCTCTCCAATGTTGCTGTTTTCAAAATGTACCTACACCTATAGATATAATCCATGTGTAAAATAACGCTTTTTTGTCGCCACGAAACGAAATATGACTCACAACATCTTTTATTTTCAACTTGATGTGAAACCTACATTACGTAGTGCCTTAGTTCATAAGCTGGACTTACGTTTATCAAGACTCGCTGTCAAACCAATAGCTCATGATTTAATTTCCCATTGTCCCTTGTCCCCAGATCCCTCACTAAATGACTGATGCGGCGCCGAAGCCCAAGAAGGTTGCCGTGCGACGGCAGCGCTCCATCTACCAGGTGCACTACAGCCTGCAACGCCAGCAGGGGCTCACCACGCGCCCCATGGCGTGGCCCACGGAGCCCCTGGTGCAGATCAAGAAGTACGGCCGCCAGGTCGCCGGACATAGGAATAGTGGAGAGGACAAGTATCACGGTAAGTAAGCCAGAGACGAACTGAAAATATGCCCAAAACTTAATAAAAATATGCTTTAACTAGGATATTAGGATAGTTACCTTTTTACTTTAGATACATGTATGTATTCCTAGTGCAGGACTTACCGGTACCATAGACTAAGTATACTCAAGTATTGTATGAGTTGTACTTGAGTATAATTGTCGGTACGTACCTTAATACAATGTAGTACAAAAAACTTAACAATTAAGGAAAAGTCAAGTTCGTAATCCGTATTATAAATAAATTTATTTGTATTTGTATTTAAAGACCCTAGGATTGTAATGATCAAGAAATAAATCATTTGTGTGTGGTTCAATGTCTCGTCGTCATTCCACTTAATTTAAAAGCCAAAGGCTTGACAATACCATCTTAAAACGGTGTCTATCTACCGAGTTCCTGTTCGTTATAATATAAATAAGCAGTCATCATCCTTCTTTTGTCAGTTATTCAGTTAGTTACCTACAAGCTTGGGTAAAGTTCCACCCTATTATATGTATATTCGGCAGGTCTCCTTCAGCGCAGTGACGGCACCATCCTGAAGCCGATCCTGAAGCCATGCCAGCGTCGCGAGGTGGACTTCTACTCCCTGGTCGCCACCTCCTCCGACCCCGAGCTGGTGGAGCTCAGGAAGTGCATCCCGAAGTATTTCGGCACCACGGAGTATACCTACGAGGGGTTCAAACGGGAGTATATTATCTTGGAGGATCTTTGCAGTAGGATGCTGGAGCCCTGTATTATGGATGTCAAAATTGGTGAGTCTTTGAATTCTTATAGACAAAATCTACGAAGGCCATTTTAATTATTACAATAACAGTACATATAGTAGTGGTGGAAGAATATATGTACCTACCTGGATTTAGTACATCCTAAAAAAAAATAATGTATTTAAATAATTGAACGAAATTAAATTATCAAACGTGTATATTCCAGGCAAGCGTACCTGGGACCCTCTTGCCAGCGAGGATAAGATCAAACGCGAGCAGAGCAAGTACCGCCAATGCAAGCAGCAGTACGCCTTCTGTATACCTGGCTTCCAGGTAGGAGTTATATTAATGGTGCTATTATAACTGGTCTAAAAGAAGCTTCATTTGAGTGCCAGTTTCATTCCAGTACAAACATGACATGCATCTTTCACCACAATGTTGATTCTGGTAACTGGAATACTGGCCGAATGACTCACTGTGAAGGGATTTTCTTTTGACCTTTATTTGCCTGATGGTAAGCGATGATACATCATCGCTAGCAATCTTCTTACCCAAATGAAGATTGCTAGATTATAACTCATGGGGGAACAGAGAGTCTGTCAGGTTAAAAACCCTTTTTAACGCTCTATGAAAAGATAGATAAGATAATATACTTGATGTGTATTTTTGCAGGTGTACCGCCTCACCACGGGGCAGCTGTGTCGGTACAACAAGGACTACGGGAAGAAACTAAACTCGCACGCTGTTATAGACGGTTAGTAGGAGTATGTAACATTTAAGGTATTTCATTATCATAGCGAAAACTTTGGCAATGGCTTAGTCGCCACGTTAAAATGTACCGACAACAAGATACGCTACTCCGACCGGTCCTGTGCTATCTCCCGCCACCGTGTAGCGTGGAGCTCGCGCAGGTCCCTCTCCCCCAAGTCACTCCAGCGGTACCTAGAACGACCGACCGCACGACGATCAGTAGATTGTCTTAGACATGCTCGCTTGACAGCACGATCCGAGTCCATCCCTTCTACATGGCCGAGCCAGCGAAGTCTATGCGCTTTTGTTTCGCCTATGATGTAGGTCTCGGCCACAAGCTCTTCTATCTCGGCATTTTTTCTTATCCGAATACTGCCCTCTTCTCTTCGTGTTGGCCCGAGGATTTTTCGGAGCACCTTGCGTTCGGTGAAAAACAAATCGATCTGAACATTACGTTTGTTTAGTATTTTAATTTCTCTGTATATTTCCAGCACTACGCAACTACCTGAACGGCGTGGGCGCGCCCCTGTGCCGCGCGCTGCTCCTGCAGCTGCTGTCGGAGCTGTGGCGCGTCCAGACGTGGGCGCGACGGCAGCGACGCGTGCGCCTCTACTGCGCCTCGCTGCTGCTCAGCTACGACGCCGCCAAGCTGCGGGACTGTCGCACCACTAGCAGGTACACTACTTGTATCATCCAGACGTGGGCGCGCGGCGGCAGCGGTGCGTGCGCCTCTACTGCGCCTCGCTGCTGCTCAGCTACGACGCCGCCAAGCTGCGGGTCTGTCGCACCACTAGCAGGTACACTACTTGTATCATCCAGACGTGGGCGCGCGGCGGCAGCGGCGCGTGCGCCTCTACTGCGCCTAGCTGCTGCTCAGCTACGACGCCGCCAAGCTGCGGGACTGTCGCACCACTAGCAGGTACACTACTTGTATCATCCAGACGTGGGCGCGCGGCGGCAGCGGCGCGTGCGCCTCTACTGCGCCTCGCTGCTGCTCAGCTACGACGCCGCCAAGCTGCGGGTCTGTCGCACCACTAGCAGGTACACTACTTGTATCATCCAGACGTGGGCGCGCGGCGGCAGCGGCGCGTGCGCCTCTACTGCGCCTCGCTGCTGCTCAGCTACGACGCCGCCAAGCTGCGGGTCTGTCGCACCACTAGCAGGTACACTACTTGTATCATCCAGACGTGGGCGCGCGGCGGCAGCGGCGCGTGCGCCTCTACTGCGCCTCGCTGCTGCTCAGCTACGACGCCGCCAAGCTGCGGGTCTGTCGCACCACTAGCAGGTACACTACTTGTATCATCCAGACGTGGGCGCGCGGCGGCAGCGGCGCGTGCGCCTCTACTGCGCCTAGCTGCTGCTCAGCTACGACGCCGCCAAGCTGCGGGACTGTCGCACCACTAGCAGGTACACTACTTGTATCATCCAGACGTGGGCGCGCGGCGGCAGCGGCGCGTGCGCCTCTACTGCGCCTCGCTGCTGCTCAGCTACGACGCCGCCAAGCTGCGGGTCTGTCGCACCACTAGCAGGTACACTACTTGTATCATCCAGACGTGGGCGCGCGGCGGCAGCGGCGCGTGCGCCTCTACTGCGCCTCGCTGCTGCTCAGCTACGACGCCGCCAAGCTGCGGGTCTGTCGCACCACTAGCAGGTACACTACTTGTATCATCCAGACGTGGGCGCGCGGCGGCAGCGGCGCGTGCGCCTCTACTGCGCCTCGCTGCTGCTCAGCTACGACGCCGCCAAGCTGCGGGTCTGTCGCACCACTAGCAGGTACACTACTTGTATCATCCAGACGTGGGCGCGCGGCGGCAGCGGCGCGTGCGCCTCTACTGCGCCTCGCTGCTGCTCAGCTACGACGCCGCCAAGCTGCGGGTCTGTCGCACCACTAGCAGGTACACTACTTGTATCATCCAGACGTGGGCGCGCGGCGGCAGCGGCGCGTGCGCCTCTACTGCGCCTCGCTGCTGCTCAGCTACGACGCCGCCAAGCTGCGGGTCTGTCGCACCACTAGCAGGTACACTACTTGTATCATCCAGACGTGGGCGCGCGGCGGCAGCGGCGCGTGCGCCTCTACTGCGCCTCGCTGCTGCTCAGCTACGACGCCGCCAAGGTGCGGGTCTGTCGCACCACTAGCAGGTACACTACTTGTATCATCCAGACGTGGGCGCGCGGCGGCAGCGGCGCGTGCGCCTCTACTGCGCCTCGCTGCTGCTCAGCTACGACGCCGCCAAGCTGCGGGTCTGTCGCACCACTAGCAGGTACACTACCAACAGGTATTTCGGAATTAAAAGTAGCCGAGTTCGCTCCCAGGACTCCATACTACCTACATTCCATAAAGATCCGTTTAGTCGTTTTAATTCGTACGCAACAAATACGAGAGTGGAATGACATAGGATACCTACATTTTATTCCAAAATAATGCGAGCGAAGCCGCGGGCGTCCACTAGTACATAATATGTTAGTGCATGGAGTGCTTTAATATGTAGGTCCAGCTCTTACTTCTTCCGATTCATTTTCAAGAGTATCTGACTTCTGTATAAAACCGCACCTGTTTGTATTCCAGCCCCCTGCCGGGCGCGCCCTTGGCGCCCCCGCGGCGGCGCTCCATCCCCTCGCTGCACAGCATCGAGGGCTCGCCCTTCAGCGGACAGCTCTCACACAAGGTACATACCGAAACCAAAAAGTATTTAAAATATGGCGGCGCCACTTACTGCAAGCGACTTATTCAAGTTTTTTGGTTATATTTCAGACGAGACACTTTTCGCTAAAATTGAACTCCCACAGGCAAGCAATACCGTCACTTGTTAATACAGATTGATTTATTTAACTCGTTATAAATTGTGTTTACTCTAGAAATGTTTTGTTTCAGTCTACTTCATATTTTGATGGTCTAAACTAATTTCTTTGTTCCAGGGCCCAGTATACAAGAAGCTAGCCTCCGTCCCGCTGACTTCCCTCTCGGTGGCACAGTCTGCGTTCTCTCCCCCTCCCCCGGTGACGTCTCCTTGGACACAAGCCCTGGAACACCTCAACCACAACCACTCCTTCGACCACAACTACGAAGACAAAGTATCAAAGATAAAGATGAACTATAAAGCAACGCTGGACCAATTATCCTCAGACAGTCCTAATCCAAACCCCTGGGGTACTGTCAAAATAATAGACTTTGCGCATGCGTTCTTCAATGAAGACGAGGAAATGACGGTAGATGACAATTTCCGGGAAGGCATAGACAACTTTGTGGAGATTTTCGAGTGTTTTCTGAGAGAAACCGATGATCAGGTTATTTGATGTTGTTAGTGTTTATGAAAGATGTAATTTAATTGTTACAATACGTTTGTATGAGGCAGCATTTGCAAGACTCCACCTTTGTGTTCTTTGCGATGTGAAATTGCGGTTTGCTTTCAAAAACCAATGCCAACTTGTCTAGTTTTTAGGTAAAGAACATATTTAGATATAATTTAGTTAACTTATCTATATTTACTTAAACTATATACCAGTCTTATTATGTAATTGCTCAACATTATTATGTCTTGTTTAGTTATTTCTAAGTTTAGTTGTAGTTATTATTATATTCTCATTATGCCAAATTGTTACTCAAAATAATATATTTGAAAAGAAAAATCAAGAATATTTTAAGAGAACCTTATATACCTACTTATAAATAAAGATTTGTAAATAATAAACGTTGTTCGCTTTCGCATTATAAATATTTTATTTTTCGTAAATCAGCCAAAATTATTCCTCCCAAGTAAAAGTTATCTATAAACTTAAATATACAAATCTATTAAGAAAAAAATATACGTGGCACACCCAGCCACAAATTATAGCGATATTTCTATACATAGTCAAAATATGGTTACTATGCGACTTACAAACAATGGCTCTGCCCGCCGCCATTTTGTGACATGTAGCTAACTTCCTTTTACTTATATGAATACGATGAATGTAGTCACGTGTCACAAGATGGCGACTACCAAGATTGAAGCCGTTCAAATCGCGTTAGTAAATGTGTTAAAATACATCTCTATATATTGTGATTAGAGTGTGTAGCTACAGTTAACATAGGACAGCATGAAAGATCTTCACGGCACTAACTTAACATTTTATATAATATCAAACGTTTATATATTTACCACGACAAACATGATGCAAAAAAGAAAAACAAATATTTCTGTAGAAATATACCTGCGCCTGTTAGTTTACAAATAAAATATATAGAAAAATGTACATGGCAAGAAAACTTCTGCATGTATTGTTCTGTAAGATTAGTTCCAGAAAGCCAACCAACTTAGAAACAGGCCCACAGGCTCTTTACGTATCTGATGATGTTGACACATCTTGTTCACAATATGCCTCACACACTGAAGTGCAACTTGTGATTGGTTGGATCATTTCTAAAATTAACATTGCCTAGTTTTATCGCCAGTTTATAAAATAATTTAACCAAAGATACAAGCCAATATACAAAGATTATAAAGAAAAAAAAACTTGTTAAGAAACACAATAGAATTTGTCGAAAGTACAATATAAGAAACTATTTCAATATGAAAGATCATTAGGTACTAATGATTTTCAAGTTAGAAATCTCATTTGACAAACCTTACAAGTTTTCAGAAGCCTCAGACCAAACAAAAAACAAACATCTGAAAAATCTATAAACATAACTAACTTTTGCGTTAGCGACATCATACACATAGTATGAAAATTATAAACAATGTATTTTATAAACAAAAAGTTATTTTATTGTATAAAAAGCTCCATGCTATAATGCATTCAGTGTCGATCTTTCATCTAATTTAGATTCAGGATTACTGGGAAAGGGTATACTCAGTTGAAATCTAATCAAATCAACAAAAGATTGTTAAAAAAATTAGGCCCAGCTATTAAGATATTCAATCATTGTTAATAGGTATTTATATACAAAATTGTTTAATCATTATAATAGCTAAGCTTCACTCAGAATACCTTTTCCTTGTCCCTGGGTACAATAAAGCACACATCCTCATAGAGTCCGACACAACAACACCCGTTTCACTTTACACCTTAACTACGTCAGTTAGTTTACTTCAGGCCTACCAGGAACAAAGATTTGATCACCAAATCTAAATACTACTTACACGAATTGGTCACTATTATACAGGATTAGTTGTGGTATTCATAACTTGCATTTCGCCATCAATCTAGCTATCCGATTATCAAGATTACTAAACATAATGCTGAAAAAACAATCATCCAATAAAAGAAGCCCAAATTGACATAGTTATCATTGCTAATGACAACATATTGCTTTGATTGGTGGATTGTTTTCTCAACTACGTTGGTTTTCATCGTGACAGTCGCATAGCTGATCACTAGTAACTCTGTATAATATTGTACATAGAGATATAGATATAAAATACGCATTAATAGATTGAAAAGAGGCCGAAGATATGTAGGCGCTATATTAAGTAGATATTTCAAACTACTGGACGGATTTTATACAGTTTTCAGGAAGTCTCTACAGCTCTAGAATAGTTCTAAAAAGATTACATTTCGGAGTTGTGAAAGAATGTTATCAAACATTTTAGACTCAAAGATATATGTTAACTACATATTAAAATACAAAATGTGAAAAATAACGGAATTCAAAATACATTATGAATATATAACGTAGCAATATAATAAAATTATTGCACTCAAACACCAATCCTAAGCATTTAGTGATCAAACCTTCAGAAATAAACACTAGGATGACATTCTCGAAGTCTGAACAGTTAAAAATGGACCTTATCGTCATAGCTCTAGATACCAAATCGCTTTACCCCACTTTTATCACAGAATCTCAATGACTCACACGAAAGCAACATTAGCGAAATAAGTGATTAAAAAACGCCACGCCTCGTAACTAATGTGTATCCCTTCCACAAAACAAGCCCCACACAAACTGACAATTTACCACATTTTCTAAGACTTCCACTAAACCTGGGGACTTTTTTCATGAAAAGGTGTTTAATTTTTTATCCTAATCGAAATTTACTGTTTAACCTACCGTGCAGTCACAGACTTCATTATTAACATTTTCACAAAACACCACGACGCATGCTAATAATAAAACGCACGCAATTTTCAAACAATCATCTCTACGTTAACGTAATAAAACCTCACAGTTACACACACAATCTAATAGTTAAAGTTAAAAATAAAAAGTAGTTGGAACACTGTTATAATTTAGGAAGAAAAGGAAGATGGAACCGCTACAAAGTTTACTGGATTCTTTATCGTCGTGAAAGTGCATATTTTTAACTTTACTATTTTGCTGTCTCGTGAACAGCTCGAAGTATTTCCTCGAGTACAAAATTTCTAATTGGAAGTGATAATAATATCGACGTCAAGAATGTCATCGTTAACAAATGAAATACATATAGGTATGTATAGTGCTCCGGCCGTGGTACTTCATGCAACCACTAATATTACAATGAAGGCTGCATTCACTACACGAGATAAACTGAGAGTGTTCATGCCTCTCTTTCTAGCAAGGAACATTAGAGAAAGACGACAAATAGCTCCAATCTACCCCGTGTAAATGTACATCCATCATATAATTACAAACACACGTACAAAGTATAAAATCTATGAGAAATTGAACAGACTTTCCATGTGACTAGAATTTCTGAACAAACTGGGTTCTTATACATTTTATAATATTTACGATCGATTAGAAACTTACCAATTGTTGGTGCTCACTAGCAGAATACAATCAATAATATTTGTTGAATAATTCGTTTCTATAATGATAGTTATAAAGCATCCATTACGCTACGTTATACAGTGTAATATACAACAACATGCTGCGCGCACTTACACACATACACACTAACAACTTGATAAATACATAGGTATGCAAATCTTTAAATATTTGGATATTTGCAGAAAACATAAAGTAATAACATTACATTCAAAAGGGAGAGACGGATCTTTAATTGTAGACAGTGAAAGATAAACCAAAAACTTGTCTGAAATGTTAAAGGAAAATATACAAATAATGATATATCGTCTTTTCATACGTTTTATACATTAAAACGGCAAATGAAAAAAGGATTGTCATCTAATTAAAATTAATTGAAAATTTAATGCAAAAATGTGTGACAAATACACTTTGAAAAGTACTCGTATGATGAAGAAGAAAATAATCTAAATATTTTGTAGATTGCATTTAAAAGATGACATTACCGACAGTGATAACATTCACTGATCTATTTACCGACCGACCGATGTATAAAGCAGGTATGTGTGTGAGTGTGTGTATGTGCGGGCGCACCTCAACAAAGCACCTCCGATACAATCGCCGACGCCTCCAACCATACAAACGGTCACTATAATTTTTTTGTCAATAATTTTTTCACAATTATTTAATTACAAAAAACAAACACACATGGCAGACGATTTTTAACATTTTAATCTTAATTTTAGGTCAAAAATATGATATCACATGGTATATAATAGTTTTGTTAACGTCGATTAGCACTAACTTTATGGTGTCAGTAGAATATGGCCCTGACACTGAAACACCCACTTACAACACTTGACATTTCTAAAACTACAAAAACAGACTTCGTAGTGAAGAAAAGCTATATTGGACGATGACAATGTGAATGTCTTATTTTGTAAAATTTTAAACAAGTCAAATTAGTTAAGGAGGCGTATCAAAATCAGAGCCACTGTATAATTGCATGTATGTACCTTATACTATGTTTATATATACAACTCGTCCACAGCAAGTTGGCTTTTTAATTTGCTCTTTTTATACAAACTTGTTAATTAATTATCTCGTGAATAAGATCTGTTTGCATGACGTGGACAAGGTGTATAGTTAGCACTACGACATGATATAACATAATAGCAGCACGCCGTGGGTACAGGGTTATATAAACATGTTTCGCCAAAAATAGATGACCCATGGTGGTTATACATATATGGGTCCGATGGACCATGGCCCACATCAACGGTGACCCAAAACGCACTGGTTTTTAGAAAAGGGACAGCTAACATAGTTTCCATGTAATAGTCTATAGAACACTCGTATGTGCCATGTAGCAAAGTGGCAAATGACGCATAACGATGGCCTACAGCTCTCGTGGCCACCAGCAAACTCATACAGCCCCATGCACCGCCATGTTGGGCCATGGCACACTAATTGCAATGTGTAGGTAATTTAAAACATTAACCCATGACTTACGACGATGACCCACACCTTGCTCTGTGCTGGGCCATTAGTACCGTTGTATGGGCCACAGTGGTCCATGACCCACACGTCGCTCTCTATTGGTCAATGATTGATCGTAGTATAGGCCACCTAGTACAACGAACCACATCCTCCACCCACAGCTCGTACTCAGTGGTGGGTCATGTGACACTAGTACCGTGGAATGGGCCACCTAGCACAATGGTTAATGACCCACACCTCGCTGTGTATGGGCCACCTAGCAGAGTGCCCCCCGCGGCGGGCCCCACGGCGGCGCGGCCCCGGCCGGTTATATCTTGGGCAGCTTGGGCGGCAGCAGCGAGGGCGGCGCGCGGGACTCCGCCTTGTAGTCCCACGCACACCCGTGCACCTCCGAGTACCTGCAGGAGTCACATATACTTTTGAATAAAACAGAAATTAAAAAAATACTAAATAACAGTGACCACTAATATTTGTCTGTCAAACATGAACTGATAATTTTAAGACTAGTTTTAAATTAATTCCATAAATATTAGGGTTTACATTGAGATTAATAAATTAACCATTTCTATAAAGAGTAAAAACATAATACTCAACTTCAATCAATCAATCATCATCTACTCAATCCCTACCAAAATGTTTTCCCAAAACTTCTCATTGCAGTAGCGTTTAGTTTCCACAACAAAGCAAATGTTTGCTGATGTATTGAGGTATTATTTTGTGTCTGTGTACCTTGAAAGTACAAAGTTATATGATATATGTCTGTACATACTGTGTACGTCGTGGTATGATTTTATAACAATACTTATATGTGTAATGTATAAAGTAATGGTATACCTGTGCTGCGCGCACCAGGCGCCCCCGCAGCGGCAGCGGTGCACGGTGGCCACCGACAGCCGCTTCTTGCACCACCCGCACCGCACTCTGCGACATCATGAACACACGCTGTCTTATTGCTCAACTTAAACTAAACTTATTCAACTAGAAACATCATATAACTATCACAGTACTCATGCACGCCTTTCCAGCAACGGCTGTGTGATACTCAGGCCTGTAGAACGAATCCAAGCGTGCGTCAAAAATAGTAAAAAAATAACTTTTAGAAGACTTGATAACCTTCTTTTATTAAAGTCGGTTAATTAGACCGCGTTTGCTTCGTTACGAGTATAAGTTAAAATGACAAACAATACTTTTCAAAGTGTAATAGTAGCGTGCAACTATGCTTTGAGCCTCTTGTACACCACCATTTTTACGCCGTGAGTCGATCACGTCACTTTAATGTAGTATTGCCCTCTATTTCGTAAGTCATCGTTTTGTTACTCTACTAAAATACGTTTATGTACGTCGCTTACTGTACAAATCGTATTTCACCTATATTACGTTTAGTCGAACAATGTCCGACAAATAGTCAGAGAAAGTACCGACGGAACAATATAAACAACTCACCTAATCTTCTTCTCCTTGACTTCCACGGCGGGCTCAGACGGAGTCACATCACTCACTTTATCTACAGCTGCCTCGGCCTGCTCCCCCCCCTTGTCCGGCAGCCTGCCCCCCCTGTTGTACAGCCTCTCGTCATCGTTGGCCGCGTCTCTGCGCAGATACAGCCTGTCCTCGTACATCTGATCCTTCAGGTTAATGTTCCTGGAGTAGGTGTGGTCTTCGTTCAAGCTCTGCAGTACGTGGTCCCGGTCCATGTACAGAGTGTCGGCCATGTTGTCCCCCGCGTGCATATAGAGTCGCTCCTCTATGGCTATGTTCTGCGAGTCCCTGAACATGTCGTCTTGTTCCGTCGGCGCGTAGAGGCGGTCGTCGTCGTGGCGGAGGTATATGTCCTGTGTCTGTGTGATGCTGCGGTAGAGGTTGTCGTCCGGGTGGGTGGTGTCCCGGCGGCTGTAGAGGCGCTCCTCGCCGGGTAGAGTGGTGTCCCGGCGGTTGTAGAGGCGCTCCTCGCCGGGTAGAGCGGTGTCCCGGCGGTTGTAGAGGCGGTCGTCAGGTAGAGTTGATTCCCTCCGGTTGTAGAGTCTGTCTTCATCCTTGTGCAGTTTCTCGCGGCGGTTGTAGAGGCGCTCCTCGTTGTTGGAGTCCGCCCGGCTGTAGAGCCGGTCCTCCCCGCAAGGTTGCGAAGTGGTCTCTCTCCGCATGTAGAGGCGCTCCTCGGCGGCGGAGGGCTGTGACGTCATCTCGCGGCGGTTGTACAGACGGTCCTCGGCGCCGCTCGGCTGGGAGGACTCTCTGGAAATAGAAGATAATAATCACAACTTCAATAATATAGTTTACCAGGAATAAGATGACATACGAACATACGGTATACGGTACAAATGATGTAAAATGGGGGCTATCTTTCGGTTTAAAACCTTTTTTCATTAAGATAGGTATATCTTTCTCACAAGTTGTGTCTATGGGTGTACGTCTGTGCCCCGTACTAGGTCCACTAGAGGTCTATGCTAGGCGTACCTGGTGCGGTAGGCGGCGTGGTGCTGGTCGCGGCGCAGGTGCAGCCCCTCGTCGCTGAGGTGCAGGTGCTCGCGGGGCCGCGCGCGGGACAGCCCCGGCAGCAGCCGACTGCACGACACACACACAGTACGTAAACATACATGACAGCAAATCCGCAATTTTAACAGTGTAGTAAACTGTAGTGTATGTGCCGAGAGTAAAAAAACATAGCTAAAAGGATCGGTCGATGAAGCGGACCAAAAAACTCTTCTACGATTTATTTAGCTCGGCAATTACGCGCAGTTTCGGAAATCTCATTAGTCAGCACGCTGACTAACAAAAAACGATTTCTTTATTGGACGATTAAACTATATGACAAAGCTTTGCTTTATGCAATGTTTCTATTCTGAGAGTATATTGTTGCTTGATAAAATGGCACTTGTGTAAATGAATGAAGTCCCAACTAGTGCTGTACCGACCTGTTCCGCTTGAGGTTCTCCAGCTCGGAAGTGGAGGAGGAGAAGGGTGCGTCGAGCTGGTCGGGCGGAGCGCCCGCGCGCAGCTGCAGGGCGGAGGCCGAGTGCCCGCGCCACGCGCATCCGCCCACTAGCTCGCCTGGGGAGACAATACATCATTTATTGATATTTTTACTAATTATTTGACTTAAATAACATTTATTAAGACAGATTTCACAAGAAAACATAACAATAATCACATAAAGAAACATTATAATTTGCCACAATACAATCCCAACTCGGCATAACACTTCCATTGGGGCTCGCTGTGACGTCACCTACGCACAAGAAGGTACAAATATATTACTTTATACATACTCAAATTGATCTTAGAAAGATCCTCTCCCACCTCCTCCAAGATGGCCGCCTCCTGTATAGTTACGTACCGAGATGATGGTGCAGCGGCGCCGCGTCGCGCACGCACTCCTCCCCCACCTCCTCCAAGATGGCCGCCTCCTATTTAGTTACGTACCGAGATGGTGGTGCAGCGGCTGCAGCGGCGCCACGTCGCCGAGCACACACTCCTCCCCCACCTCCTGTTTAGTTACGTACCGAGATGGTGGTGCAGCGGCTGCAGAGGCGCCGCGTCGCGCACGCACTCCTCCCCCACCTCCTCCAAGATGGCCGCCTCCTCGCCGCCGCCGCGCACCTGCACACGACATATCATGATCATCAGTTAATTTAGTGTCTAAGTATTTCAGGCTACATTTTTTTATCATTTTAAACTTTACGATCCACTAACGATAAGCAAGATAGGGATTCGTTCGCTGAGCTGACGGCCTTGCATTAAGGAAAGGCACTCGAAAAAGAACGAACAGCAAATTAGTGAGGTTTGCTAATTATGAGAAAATTTAATAGAGTCATACATATGTGTGTGATATGTCCTGAAATATTTGTTTATTTTAACCTCACGACACACTAGCGCCTCTAGCGGCGGGCTCACACAAGTACTCATAATGCTGTATAATGTACCTGTCTGCGTTGCAGCGCCGTGTGTCGCGCGTCGTCGGCCGCGTCGCGCGCGCCGATAGGGGGCAGCAGCGTGTAGCGGGACCCGAACCCACACTCGTACGAATATCTGCACACAATATATTTATTTCATTAATATCGTTTTTAGTGTAAAAAAAATAACGAATCTTCTTATCAAATGAGAGTGGCCAAATCTGGTGTCGAGAGTTTATCAAGCCGCCTTAAGGACCTCTGGCTTCTGGACAAACAGCCGGGACCTACAATTTAACGTGTCATCCGACCCACGGAAGCGCCCAAAATGGAATGCCAGTTTTCGATCACCCGTCCGCGTACTGACCGCGTCGAACTTTGCTTAACATTGGTAATCGCATGTGACTGCCTCCGCTAGCTGAGCTACGGGCGCTTCATATTAACGAATTGATATCTGGAAATGATCTAGTAATTATGACCTAAATAGTTAAAGCAGTCAGGGCGAATACCAGGAATATATTAGATTCCTATTGGTCGTGATTATTTTAGCTCATTACATTAAGTTACGAACGTATGTATAGAACCTACCTAGTGTAGTTGCTATCATGCGGCAGCGCGAAGCACTCGTCTGCGTCGTAGGCGTAGGGCTGCGCGCACAGCTCGGGCGCCAGCTCGCGCGCCGCGGGGAGCATCTCCTCGCTGCGGGTCTTGCACATCTCCGCCTTGTCATCTGGAAAGAGAAGTCGGGTGTAATTTTCTGCTATATCTCGCTATATTTTTGAAAAGCTAATATGACATTCTGACGCACCATGGTTCTCCATTCCAGCTCTACCTAAGACTGGTTTTTCAACTTATGTGTAAATAAACATTCGCTTAGCGGTGATAGAAAACATTGTGAGGAAACCGACATGTTTGAGACCACAAAATCCGAGGTGTCTTCTGTGGACGTACCGCCCGCTCACAGAAGTGGTTGTCCATAACCACCACGATGTACTTATCTAAAAAAACTTTCCCTATGAGTAAAATCTGCTGGGGAGTCACGATCCTCACTAATGAGGAACACGACGCGAGAATGAGGACTTCGAAAGTGTATGAGTAAATGCAAGTGTGGCGTGGCATACCCGGCGCGTGGTGCGGGCAGGCGGCGCGCTGCACGCTGAGCGCCTCCATGCGGCGGCGCAGCTCCAGCATCTTGCCCATGGTGACCGCGTTCTCGCGCAGCGCGCCCGCCGCCGCCGCCGGCTCCGCGCCCGCCTCGCTCAGACAAGGGACGGACGCAGAGTCTGCAATACACATTTATTATTATTTATTTTTAGTTTAGTGAACTTATAGTAGAAAATCTATACTAATATTATAAAGCTGAAGAGTTTGTTTGTTTGTTTGAACGCGCTAATCTCAGGAACTACCGGTGCGAATTGAAAAATCTTTTTGTGTTGAATAGACCGTTTATCGTGGAAGGCTTTAGGCTATATAATATCACGCTGCAACTACTACGAGCGAAAAAACAATGGAAAATGTGGAAAAAACGGGGAAAATTATTCATCTTTGAGAGCTTCCGTTGCGTTCGCTGCGAAAACGGTTCAAGATATCAAAAAAATATGTATGAAAGAATTATTCCTCTTGAAATGATCTAACAAAATGTCCGCGACAGTATATGTCTATCTTTTAAGATTGACTCACTAGAACCGTTTTTATGATAATAACTATTCCACGCCGACGAAATCGCTGGCACAGCTAGTAAAAAATAAAAAAGATAAAGATTCATTTATTTGCAAGATGTAGTTGTGTTTTACATGATGGTAGGTGATAAAAATCTAATATTAGTATCATACGTCTCAACCATTACTGGTGTGCACATTAGACATAGTTAAACATGCATGGAACGTTGAAATTCATCAGTACCACATAAACTTGATAAACTCTTCAGAGTCCGCCACTCTCATTCTTTAAGAAGAAGAAGAAGTACCACATGGTTCAGCGGTAGAAGATTAGCACGTTATTTCACAAGTTTTGGAAAGTTTTCACTTGAAATGCCAAGAGTTTTTGGCTACGTTAGATAAGATGCAAAATACAGTCTAGAAATAAATAAATAAAAAAACGGGACATGGCACACAACGTCATCTAGCTCCACACCAAGCAAACGCTTAGTGAAAAAAAAATATTTAAAGAAAGAAGAAATCAATTTAACATTTCAAACGAAAATACAGACGTAGTTTTGTATACCGGTATAGCAGTTTTAAACCTGAGGACATGTGTCTTCCGTGGGAGGACCTTCGCGCCACCACAATATTTGTCCCTAATGAACTAATTCTGTGGGAACTCACGACCCTCAGTAATGAGTAAGATACAACTCTTGGAGAGAGTACAGTATCTATAAGCTTCTATAATAAGATTCCAAATGAAATATTGGACTTCAATGAAACTCGCTTTAAAAAATATGTTAAAGATTACCTTATTAAAAAAGCTTATTATAAACTTGAACATTACACTAAAGATCCACATGTGTGGTGGTTGTCTAGCTCTGAACGCAAGCAATTAAAAACAAATAAAAACGAATGTAGTAATTATTTATATGAACGTACACTGTGTACCTAACTATGTACATATATTTGACGCAGCCAAGTGTTCGTAAGATCCAATGTAATGATAAATAAATACAATACAGTGTAGTGGTGCTGAGTGACTATAGTACGTACACTTGGTGGTGTCTAGCGGCGAGTATGTGCCGTCTGTGTTCTCCCTGACGCGCAGCATGTTGACTCGCTCTCCGTCGCGGAACACCAGCACCGTCACCTTGCAGCCGCCGCCGCCCAGCTCCAACTCATCTCTGGAGTAGTCATATCATGTATGTGTAAACAGATATAAATGTGGCTCGAGGGAAGGGGCGTCTAAAGTCAAAGCAACTACATTGCACTACAGTCTTCATTGCATCCTGACACTTGTTTATGTATTAATACATGCAACAACATTTAAGAAATATTATCAAATCATGTGTTTCAAGTTATGTGCGGATTAGCACTGCTTGACATGGAAAGAAAACATCATGAGAAAATCCGACATGTTAATTTTAGGGGAAAACTTGGGCACCAATCACATTGTATCTGCCCAAGAGAAAGAATAAATTTTACGAGAGTCATGAAGAATCCATCTTTTGTAGTAAGAAGTCGCTTCTCCTCTCGTTGTTGAGTGATTTTGGATTAGTTAGTTGACCCAGTTAAGTCCATAGTCTAGTAGATGTTCTAGCGTACCTGTTGGAGTCGAGCAGGCGCTCGATGTGCGGCCAGGGCTCGGAGACGGGCGCGGGCGGCGGCAGGCGGCGCGTGGAGACGGGCCCGCCGCGCATGCCCAGCACGAGGCGCAGCCGCGCGCCCGCGCCCATGCGCAGCTCGCCCACGCACACGCTGTCCGCCAGCTCCTGCAGGTTGTACACCAGGTGCTGCGCCGCTATTGGGATGCCTGCACATATGTACAAATGTTACTATAGGTGGCTCTCTGGACAAGGTTAACAAGATAAACAATTTATTAATAATTTGTACA